>JANHGB010015790.1:0-27938 GCA_026283785.1 Coracopsis vasa | reverse complement strand
CCAGAGGAGGCCCACGAGGATGATCAGGGGACTGGAGCACCTCCTGTATGAAGACAGGCTGAGAAAGTTGGGGCTGTTCAGCCTGGAAAAGAGAAGGCTACGTGGAGACCTCATAGCAGCCTTCCAGTATCTGAAGGAGGCCTGTGAGGATGCTGGACAGGGACTCTTCGTCAGGGACTGTAGCAACAGGACAAAGGGTAATGGGTTGAAATCTAAACAAGGGAAGTTCAGGTTAGATTCAAGAAAGAAGTGCTTTACCGTGAGTGTGGTAAGGCACTGGAATGGGTTGCCCAGGAAAGTTGTGAATTCTCCATCCGTGATGGTGTTCAAGGCTGGATTGGGCAGAGCCTCGGGCTACATGGTTTAGTGTGAGGTGTCCCTGTCCATGGCAGGAGGTTAGAACTAGATGATCTTGAGCTCCTTTCCAACCCTAATCATTCTACAATTCTATTCTTCTGTATACTTCACACAGGGAGTTCTGACCCTCGGGAATAATCCTAGTGCTGCTGATTCTCCAGGGCTGGGTAAGGAGCTTCTTTTCAGAGCCACTTTTATTTTGGACTCTGCCATCTACAGTCTACAGCTTTCAAGCCTCAGATGAGCTGGATCTCCTTTCTTTATCCATCTCAGCTTTCACAAATCCCTTTTTCTCCCAATCCTATCATGTCTTCCAGAATATTCCTAGTCCTGCACAGATCATAGAGCACATTAGGAATATTTGAGCTGCAAAAGAACCCCAACAAGATTCAAAGGGAACATAAATTGTCTTCACATTGTATCTGGTTATTGATTTATGCTGTCACTTCAACACACAGAAGGTTTTTTCTGCTCCACTAAGCCACTGATTTAAGTAGTACTGGGAATCCATAAACCAAAATGAATTCAGTTTAATATGTTTGATATGTTTGATAGATATACCTTCATTGAGTTTGAATAATTAGAAACAGTACATTTTATCACCACTGTTAGGTCCTGGCTCTATCAATATGAGTCAGTTATAGAGATCTAAAGGTAAGTTGAAGCTAATAGCTTATTGGACTCTATTCTTGTTGTAGCAAATATGTGGTGATAAACTGTTCATAAACCACATCACAGAATGTCATCGCTTATTATGTCATCACTGTCTCCCTAATTGGCTTTGATGTTGCTGCGCTTATTTTAGGACACTTGCGATGAGTGAAGAATTATTTTTCCTCCAGTTCAACAGTACGATGTGTAGCTCCTTTTTCACTCTGTTGAAATTTTATTCCAATGTTATGGATGGCATTAAACCAGTTTCATTGCATTGATTCCTGTCTGTCTGCGGCCCCATTTCTGTGGGCGTGAAGCAAACCATTAGTCAAAACTAAACTGAATAAACGTAACATTAAAAATTTTACTGGAAAATAGATGTCAGGTTCATAAAACTGTTTTGCCCTCAGCTGGTTCAATGGGCTCAACTCCCCTGAACTTCACCACTTCGGCCATGCACCAGCCACAGATGTAGTTCAGCTGTCAGCATCTGACAAGAGGCCCTCATGGACTGGGTTAAGTGCAGCCAGAAGACTCAACTTGATCAGATCCAGACCACGCACAGGTTTTTGAGTGTCCAAGCTGGGAAGTTACACCTACTTTCTCTCTAAGGTGCTCTCTTACTGTCCTGCAATTCCAGTGCTCCTGGCTACTCAATGTCACAGGAAAGACGCGCCACCTTCACCCACCCAGCAACCCCATCCCACAGTAGTCAGCTGGTTCTGGTATTCTTACACAGGCAGCTGAGATGGGCTGAAACTCCTGCAAGCAAAGACCTGCAGTTGAAATTATTTCAGGCTAAGTCCTCTGTCTGATGGCTGTTATAAGGAAGGAGATATTGAGGGTCTTTCACTAGGCATAAAAGTCTCAGGCTTTGGAGAACCAATCGTGATAGTGTAGCCAAGAAAGTGTTAGCTTTTCTTGTAGACAGGGAAGGAACCCTCTGGCCACTTCAAATGTCACTGTAGAAATTCAAGGATTAAGTATTGCTGAAGAGAAGACAGGCTGCTTCAGTACTGGGACTTGAGCAGAACTTAGGCTGCTTGGATGTCACCTGCAGGATCTGATCAAGGAGACAAATCTGCTTCCCATCCATCTCCATCCCTTTCAGGATCAAATGCCCTCTGTTGGGCCATGGGAAGAGATTGTCTGGAAGTATCACTCCAATTCTGAGTATTTGGGGATGGACACAACATGTGGTAAATAGATAAAATATTCAGAAATGAATGTAACAAGTCCCAAGAAACGTAAATAATAATGAAACTACTGCAGTCAAAGAAAGAGGGCTGCAGCCAAACAATACTTAGAAAATAATGGTAAAGTAAGAAAATTCCCTTTGTGTCTGGCTAAAAAAGGGAATGCTGTGGACAGAACTCCTCCTGCTGATCTTTATGCAATGACAGAGCAAAGAGGCAGGAAAACAGTGATCTCCTTAATTTATTAAGCATCATTCATATCCCACTGCTTTCATTTGCATTTTCTATGACTCCTTAAGGGCATGATACGTGAATTTTTAGTCTGTAGTGCTCACTGACCTCACTTTTTCTTCTTCTAATTCATACAAGGTTTTACATTCGCTTTATGTCTTTTAAGGTATCTTGAACTCCGAAGTAGGGGGAGCAGCCACATTCGCCTAAGCAAGAGACTTACTTGGCTCAGATGTTTTGTGAAAGGATAGGAACAGGCTTTTGCATGGTTTCTCTCTACCTTTATTGTCCTTGCACTGAAGATGTTGCAGCCCTTGAAAGAGCTAAAGAGATACTAAGTCAAACGGTTTGAACGGACCAATATGTAGTCCACATCTAGTCTTGTGTGTGTTAAGCAAGGTCAAAGAAATCTGAGCAGTATTTAGAGTCCAAGGAGAGAGGAACACTGGGAAAGGTGAGGAGCAAACCAGGTGCAAAGAGGATTGTCCAGAGACACCAGGAAGAACATATATCCCTCTTTAGGAATAGCAGGTCTGATACGTTCATGATGCTTTACTGTGGAGTGATACCCTGGCTTTCAGACACCCTTTGTAAATAGACTTTGTGCTGATGTGAACTCTAGGAAAGCTCTCATGAAAATAAACAAGTGGGTTTCAGTGCTTTTTGCTCTGTAAAGACAGTCATCCTGCATTACCCTTCTGAAAATCATAGAGAGTTCAATAGCTCAAATGAATCACAGTGACACTCTCAAATTATTTCTTTCAGCAATGTAAGACGATCTTGACACAAGCTATTAATTGCCAAGATCTATCTTTGTGTCAAACACATAATCAACAAAGAAATCTGACAAGCAAAAAGGGAAAACACTATTTCTGAGCTGCTCCTATTGAAAGCTATCGCCTTTCAGGGGTTTCTGGGTGTCACTTCCAGCCTGTGTTTCTCTACACAGAGTGCAGAGGTTTCTGGTCCAAAATGATTGATTATAAGGAGAGTTTAGTAAGGCCAGTTAAGTACCCTGCCTTTTGTGGGGAGCAGTGTCTCAGAGAAGATGAAAAAACTAGATGATCTTAAGGTCCTTTCCAACCCTAACTATTCTATGATTCTATGACAATTGGGGCACACAGAAGCATGATGAGAGCCATGGGCCATTTCAGGGAAAGTCAAGGATCACAGCTTCCCCACTGCAGTGCAGGGTGTACAGAACATCACAACACTGTCTGTGCCATCCATTCTTTCACAAATCTAATATACTTATTTGCATGCTGTTTGCACATCTATGATGTGCAATATGATGAGTACTGTACAGGTCACCCCTTGAGCTACAGAGATGGGGGGCAGAAAGAAGGTTTTATTGTACTCAGGATCCTAACTGACAGAGCACTTCAGTTAGCTATTTGGTTTAGTTTTTCTTCTTGCACTCCCATGTCACTGAAGAGACAGCCAAGATATGCTTAGATTAGTTCCTGGTGAAGCTCATGTTACAGCTGTGAGCCATTGGCTTGTGGCATGCTGGAGGTCTGCGCTGAGCTGTTGAAGAATGATTAATGTGGCTCTTGGGCACATCCAGTTCTGAAATTAGAAGGGAGTTTTGCTTGAAGAGGGGGATTGTGCAGAGCTACATTCGGTTGCATTTGATCAATACCAGGAAGAACTCTGGATGGCATTTCCTGCTCTCCACTAATTGACCATACATGTTGATATGAAGTTTTGGCAAGAATTTTATATGAGTAGTTATAAGATTTGCAACAGAATTGCCATATATCCTGAACCCTAATGAACTACCTGCATGCTTTCCTGATGTCTCTGGGTGGAAAGCCAGAGCACATCTCGTAAATAAATTATTTTCCACGAGAACCTCAATTCTGTTTTCTTTAAATGAGCAAGGACGTGAAACACAGCTGTGAGTACATGCCACAATTTTTTGTTTTAATTTGTGATTTTATCCACAACAATAGTCTTCTCAAAGCTAGCTTTATCACAGTTCAGAGGTGATCAACAAAACATTAACTACTGTTAGTGCAACTCCTCAGGTTTTCAGCTTGCAGGAAGAACTGTTTGTTGATGTTCTGCATTCAGGGCTAGCTGTGTGCTGCTCAGGCTCATTCCACTTCCTCAAGGATTCATATTTAAGTGGGGTCATCTCTCAGGAGGAAAGCTAAGTTAACTTGCTGAGAAAACAAAGATCTTTCTTTTCGTAGAATGAAATTGCTAGTCTTTCAGTCTCATTTACGTGACTGTTATACCAGCATGGACACCTGATTTACAGTGCTGCCTGCTTTACAACTCTCCGACATCACATTTAGCCCTAGGAATTTCTTGACTTAATGTAAGAGGAAACATAGCTGAAGAAGAAAAAAAATGGAAAGGAAAATGCACTGTAACGGTTGCTGATGAAAGGAGTAATTATGTGTAACTGATGATTCAATACACAACACGACTGAGCTAAAATAGCAACATTCAGATTTATGTCCAGGTGGAGCAAAGAGCAGAGGGATGTACCCACCTTCAGATGCAAATGTGCCGTGCACCATACCTAAAGCTGGGCTTGTGTAGAATCACTCTCCTAAGCTGAGGTCCAGGAAATCAGTTTCTCCTTTTGTGCTCAAATTTTCATCTAGGGCCATGACAAGCATGGCAGGCAATTGCAGACCCACTTCCTTTCATGTTCTAACCTCATGGAAGAGAGAAGACACTGACATTCTGTTGTTATGAAGTTGTTGGCTTCAGTGATTCATTGCCTGGGTGATTTTGCTTTTCATTGTTTGCTAAAATTACAGTGAGTTGGCACTAAAACCATGAGGTCAGAAGTCCCAAATTAAGCAGATAAATACACTTATACATCTCTAAAATATTTCTGCCAATATGCTTTTCTATGAGAACAGATGGTTCCATCATTTCTGCTTTTGCAGAATGTTTTGTTTTGGTAAGATACAGTCATTATCTCTGCCTCTGTTGTTTTTCTTGAGCTTTTGTTTTATGTCAGTTTTCACTATCATTACATCTGGGTACATTAGAACCCAACTCTCTGCAACAAAGAAAAAGTGACTTTATGAATTAGTTTCATAATTTCTTAAAATACTTACAGTTTTCACTTTGATTTGCAATGAAATAGCAACACTTCCTGCACCCAGAAATTCTTGTCAGTTCTCATTTTAAAGCAATGGACCAAGGGATGCAATTTAAAGCACTAGATAAATAACTTGCATGCACTGTCTGCACTGAAATAAGATGGATTGCATGTGCGTCCTTCTCTCATCTTTGTCTTGTAGACCATCGTTTGATGGACAGCCACACAAGGGCTGAAATGTGGTTTAGATAGACTTCTATAATTTGGGGTTTTTTCTCCTTCCTCAACAGTGGGTTTTAACTTACAATGATTAGCATGGAACTGTGCGCTCCATTTGGTACAGCTTCAAGAGCTCAATAATTACAGGAATAAATCTCCAATATCTGCTCAGTGTTTGTGGGAACAAAGATTAAAAAGCACTAGAGAGCTCCGAGCACTAGCAGCTAGAGAAGGCAGTGCTAGAAAGTAGTCTCTAAAACTACCTCCCTAAGGAAGAGAGTTAATTATGATAATAATATTCCTATTCTTTTGTTTCTTTGGGGATCAGAAATTTGGAAATGGGCCTGAGCAGTGGTACAGGCAAATGAATCTAGAAATGCCCCTAAATATAAAAGCAGCAGTATTCATGGTATTATCTTCCACAGAGAAGAACACGAAGGATACCTTTTCTCCCCTATTTCAGGCATGTTTGAATCTTGACCTTTGAAACTATTCCAGATTTTGGTTCCTATGGAAGGTAAGTGAGGTTAAAATTGTCAAACAAGTGTTTATGTCTGCAATGTAAAGTAATTTTTATGCTGTCCTCTTGAAGAAGTCACAGCTAGCCCACATTTACAGCCCGATCTACTATACAACAAATTTAGCTTGGATTGATTGGTGTGGGATGTAGAAATCTAAAAGCATGACCCTCTTCCTTCCCCTTCTTCCCTTGTCCCAGATATAAACATAACAATAGTCAGTACTGCAGCAAATGTGGATGCTGCCTCACAGTTGTGGCTCCATACAGTATGTTACCAAAGTGCTCTGCAGAAAACTTCCTGGTGTATATATAGACACTGAAACTCTGGGGTCCTTTAGCTTGTCCTAAAGCAAGGAGCTGAGCTACCGAGGAGAGGTAAATTTGTTACAGACAATTGTTGAGATTAAATACATCACTGCATCATCCTTGATGGTTTTTGGAAAGGTTCCATATCCTCCTCCTCCTCCCCCCATTTCCTGAAGGAGTCCTCACAGGATGATCCACCATGGCTCCTTCCAGTGCTAGCCAAGAATTGAGGGTCAAGTCAAAAAGAGTGATAGCTGATAAGGCACAATAAATAATAGATGAAGTACCTGGAGTGGTTTTAGACAGTCCTTGAGTGCAAGGATTGAGTTTCTGCAGTCTTCAGTTGACTTCCACCAAATGAAGACTGCAGCTGGTCTATTGGTATCAATTTTGACAACCTTGCCAAGAAAAAGCTTGTTACCTGAGTGAGACCTTATAGTCTCCAAGTAAAACATTTCATAAATGAGAGCAAGTACCTAACATTTATAGCCACAAGGCTGGCTATTTTCTGTGATAAATGCCGGTGCTGAAAGGTAAACAAGAGCGGAATCTATTCTGTTCTTCAAAATTTTGGATAATAAAGGTTCCAAACTATTTAAATTTGGAACCACTCAAATGCTAAAAAGACATGAAAACTGATATAAAATATTATATAAATATAGTTCAATGCAACTCATCCATATTGCTTTGACTAAAGTAAGAACAAATCTCTTGTAACATTTTCAAAACAAAATTGGACAATCTCAGGAAGTCATTTACTTTTTTCTATCTAATAATAGTTTGAATACAGTACCCAGAGAAGCCTCAACAAAGCACTTCCAATGAAACTGCAAGGAAAATCTCTTCTGGCTAAAATATTTCAGCCAGCTCTGTGATCGAAAATGCACTAGGTTAACATTTATTTTACAAACAGTCGGATCTATTTCATGGCAAGACCACCTGGCTGGCGAATACCAGGGGATAAAACAAACATATACAAATCTCAGGATAAAAGTTTCTGTCACAAATAAATCAATGTCCCAGCAGTACACAAATGGAAAGTGGGAGAGGAGAGACTGTAAGGCTGTGATAATATGAATTTGTTAGAATTCAGGTCATGCTGATGCATGAAAAATGCTGTCCAGGAACAATAATTCACTTTACTTTGGACTGGATAGATTAGGAAGTATGGCATCTTGCCTTAGTTTTTGGAGCTGGTATTTCATTCGCATGGGAAATGTGGAATTCACTGTGTCGGTAAGGAATGACATTGTAAGGGAGAGAAAACCTGAGGCTTAGCCAAAGCATTCGAAGTGACTAGTGACATTGGATTGCTAATGGAATCTTACTTTTTGGAAGGGTAATCTAGAAACATCTGTATCTCTTTGATGTCTCTTCAAAACTGGGCACCCAAAAGTGAGGAACACATCCTAATTTAGTAAGTCTTAGACTAAGTGATTAATTCTAGACTCCCTCTGGAACAGAAAGCAGGTACCAATACTTCTCTGTACAACAGAGATTTTGTATTTGTAAGTAATTTAGCACTTGTCAACTCTGGTTTGCAAGAACCATAGAGAAATCCATAACAAACGCATATGACCTTTTTATAGTACTTTTTTTAGCATCTTGCTTTCTCATTTTCAGACACCATATTCCAAGAACCTTTGTTTATTGCCCAGAAATGGGCTTCATCAAGTTTATTAGCATGGTGTCAAGTGACATCAAGTGGTCATTTGAAGAAAACATTTGTGTCTTTCCTTCAGAAGAGTGGCCTTGAATTGCTCTGCAGACCCCCAAAGGGTGAGATGCACAGAACCGTAGTAAGAGCTCAGTACTGATCTATGCTACTATATTAAAAACAAACATTCATAAATGTGTCCACTCTATGTAGGTACTTTGTGCAATCCATGAAGAACTACAGTCTTCTCATGATTCCCAAAGCCAAATATTTGGCAAACAAATTCTTGAAATTACCCAAGATTTCTCAACTTCATCAATCAGCTATAGCTGTTGGTATCAGCCAATATATTCCTAAATATATTGAAACAGAGGTTGTTTCATTAAACTTCATATTTTAACCTTAACAAATCCATGGTGCTTATCATCAATGTTCGTTTCACAAGCATCTGAGAACTTTTGTAAACACATGGGCCACCTTCTACGTGAAACAAAAGCCTTGCTAAATGAGCAGCCTTGAGCAACCTGCTCGAGGAGACCCTGCTTGAGCATGAGTGGGGGATTGGATGACCTCCAGGGATCTCTTCAAGCCTCATACATTCTTTGAGCCTGTTTGATCACAACAATATTGGAATACAGGTTTTGAAAACAATTTTATGTGTTGGTTTGATGTTGTTGTTTTTTACTTTTTTCCTTAGAATGTCCGTGCCTTCACAATATGGTTCCGGTCTGCTAAAATGTAATTTTGTAGTGTAAAAACATTTTCACAAAACTTTCAACTGCTGTAGTTCTCAGAGTTCCTGTGTGAAAAACTTCCAAATCCATAAGAATCTGCCCAGTTCTAGAAGCAGATACTCCAGTCCTTATAACCTTGCTGTCTAGACCAGTTCTGGATTCCTACAGGTCTAATGTATTGCTAACTATGTTCTGTGCGTGTATTTCAGGAAGGCTGAAGATAGCATAAATGCTGTAAATTCAGCTCAGTTATTCTTTATGCAGGTTGTTTCTGTCTCAAAGTCTCAGAGTTCTGGTGACAATTAATTGCAGCAGTTTTAAAATTTTCATCTCTACTTTTAACAAGTACTTTAGATTTAATAAGTCTAGTAACTAGATTAATGTCATCTCATCCATTTCTCTGGCTTCCCTTGCGATGCTCTGGTGGGATTATGCAGCTTCAATCTTTTTTCAGCTGCTACAGTTGTATTGATAAATATATAATAGCACAGAAATGAACAGCATTCTGAAAGTGCTGTATTCTAAGAGTCACTGCCCTTGATTTCTAGATGCTTAGCCTGTCTTTGGAAGGAGTGAGAAGTCCATTATTGGGCAGAGCTGGTGCTGAGCAGAAAAAGAAATGTCAGGATATATCTGGAAGAGGTTGACAGCTCAGGGTTGCTGTTGAACAGAGCTTTTCTGACTTGCAACCTTGACCTTCAGGTCGATTTTGAATTTGTCTCCTTCTTTGTTCACCCTCTCCCATAGCAATGAAGCAACTTTAAGTGCTACTGGAAAATTAGAAAACTCACTTAAGAAAAGGGTCTCTTTTATACCATGCAAATTCAGGCTGGGAATCTTTGGCTCAGTCATTTTTCAGATGTCAGTAATTTTATTGCAACTCATCCCACTTCAACCTTGGTAACCAGCTACAGAATCCAAACTTCACAAAGGTCCAACAGTGCTTCCTGTCACAGTGTACTCACATTTCCATGTAAAATTATATTTGTATCAGTCATTGATGTGACTCAAAATGTCACTTTATCACTTTTACAGTAACCCTTCTGTGTATTTTTCCTTCCCATCTTGAATAGCTTCCAGATGTTCAATCTCTCTAAAAACTTTGTTTTTACAGGCGCTGTAGTGCTTTTCCCAACAGGTAAAATTATTTTCATTCCAGGTATTTGCTGAGCAGCTAATAACTGTGTCCTATAAATCAAATGACCTAATGCTTTCTGAAAACCAATGGAAACTTTTCTATCTGTGGGAATGTGGCAGTAGTTTAATTAAATGCAAAATAATAATCACTGCATCTAATAATGCAAGTAGAAGGTTTATGCTTTATCCAAACAAATGAGCAAACAGTCCAAATTCCGAGAGCAACAGAATGAAAGGGAATTAAGCTGCAATGATTTCCCCCCTAAAATAATCATTCCTGGCCACTGCATCACAGGTGCTTCAGTTTTTCAATTTGTTTCTTAATTACATTTTCCTTTCAGAATTTTTTCTCTGACTTCAAGTGCCATAATTCATCTATTTCTACTCCTTCCTTTCTAGAAGTTACCTTAGTCTCAGACAGAAATGGAAATGGGAGAGCAAGCTGGAGAACTGATTGAAATGGAAAATAGCATCACTCTATTAAGGTCCAAAATAACAAATGCAAAAGTTTCCAAAAGGTAAAAAAATAATTAAAAAAAACCCCAGCCATATGTACAAAATGTTGGCAAATTACCCTTTGGTTGAGTCAATTTTGTCCTGTACATTAAACCACTTCCACAGAAGAGTCACCAAAAGGGCTGGCATGTGCAGAGGCTCTAACATGCTTGCAAAGCTCAATGGGACACATGACAAAGCACTGCTGTGTGGGAATGATGAGGTGCCCAAGAAGGGATCCAGGCTCAGATTCAGTGTGTAGGCACCTATGGAACGCTGCAGACAGCAGAGTTCTCATCTGTAAGTGGAGTTTTGTAGCTGTTCTATACTGTGTCACCACGCTGTGTGTAGGTTTTGCTCTCCAGCATCATAGGGTTGCTCTGTGTTTTTAGAGTAGGCTAGCCACACAGCAATATCTTATCTTTTGCCAGGTTTCTAGGGAATATCTATGCTGCTAAATGAAAGACAGGGTGCCAACTTAAACACTGGGCCTCTATCCGCCAGATTGCTTAGCAGATAACTCAATCTCTAGCTCTGTTGTGGACCTCTTCAATTCATTTCTAGACAAAGTCAGAACAGAAAAAGTAAGTTCTAAACAACGTCGATGTGAGTCAGCTGGCTTAAACAGCTTTCTGGAGGAAATGCCTGGTTGGTGTTGTATCCTAAAATAATACTTGCAGTTTTTTAGGGTGGAAAGTTACTGGTAAGGCCCTGAGTTTGGGATCTCTGTTCATTCACAGGATTCATAAAGGGGCATGTGGAGTAGCATTTTGTATCAGAAAGGCCTGAACTCTTTGAAGTGAATGGGAGAATTTCTTCTGGCTCCATTGTTGCAGAACAACTTGAGGGACTGCTGTGGTGACTAGAGGTGATCTGGCTATGCATAGGCTTCTAGGAAAGTTCCCACAGGGTTTCTCTACATCAGCAATAGCCTTCTGCACATTGCCTGGCTCTGTTCTGGACATTTAGAGGAAAGCAGAGTTTTTGAGCAGTCCGTCATAATGTGTTAGTGCCTTTTCTGTCCTGTTCGTATCCCATAGGCACTGTGCTGTACTGAGACGTACTTTTGCTAACAAAATCTGAAAGCCTATTAGGAGTGACTTTTGTGTCTTTATCAGCAAAAATGCAGATTTAATCTGATACGAAAACTACTAATCCATTAGGACTTGGACATTTCATTAGCATGGAGAGAAGCTTTTATTGCCTGCTCAAACTCATAAACTTGTCTCCAACTGGAAGGAAATAGCATGTAGTTTGAAATCCTGGAGTTGGGTAGTACATGTGCTCAGGTCCCATGTCAATCTCATTTGCCCCAGGGACTGCTTGTAGCACTGTACTAAGCCTATGCTTACAGGTCGCATGAGGAGACACTGCTACTTGTCATGCTGCTCTGCAGCAAGCAGCTTTGCCTCTGCAGTCACTGTGCTGGGAGCTGAAGCATTGCTTGGGAAAGTGCTTCTTGAGTAGGGAATAGATGCTAAGCTACTGGCCAGCTAAGCTGTTCCTGTGAGCATCTGACATCAAGGAAGCAAAGAAATGAAAGGAAAGAAAAAGTATTTATTGAGAGTCTTAGTTAAGGACTTGGCTGGGCTTTCTACCCAACAGCATCAATTCCTGCCTTAAAGGAACAAAATAGCAAGTGACTCACTGGAGGAAGTCTTGTGTCCTTTCTTCCCACTGTCACGCTGTGCTGTCCCACCCATGCTTTGCTCACAGTCCCTTTGGCTCTATATCACCCTAACCAGTGCTCTTCCTCCTTATCTTCTGCTTTTATATGGTTCAGACAGGCTTATCCTCCTTCTCCCGTTTTCCAGCCTTAGGAAAGGTTTTTCTATATTAGCTATTCTTCATGAACTGTGAAGGGCATAGATTTGAGCCTTGAATGAGGGCACTTCTTCAAAGTGCTCCTGGAGAGGACAACGAGGTTTAGGGCTGGCTTTACTCCTGAAAATAAAAGTTGAGTCTACTGTTTTCTCCCTGTGAATCTTAAGCTTTATCCAACGTTAGAAAAGATTATACATAGGCAACTATTACTGTGACAAACATGGCATAGATTTGTTGCAGGAAGGTTTATGCATAATATTAGTTGAAAATGGAGAGAGCTGGTACCTACTGTGTCTTTGGCCACTACTACCTGTGTGATGGAGCTGCATTTACAGGGTTTCAGGGGAATTCTGATGAACACTGGTAAAATCCCCATCAAAATCTAAATACTGATGCTCTATTCAACCCAAAGGTTGGAATAAGTGGGGGACTTCTGCTGTCCCTCATCTTCTCAACTCCTTGCCTTTTAAATTGTCCTTTTAACATATCTCCTGACCAATTTGATAGCAGAAGTACGCCAACGTATTAAAACTCAATATCCTGATAAGGCGAAAAATGGTCCTGACCCACAAGTACGTGATCCGTTAGCAGAAGGACAAAATCCTCAGTGTATTTATCTGACCACTTCAGCTGTTACACAACAGCTATTTGCAAAGCCAGGGTTATGTCTCACAGCTGGCACAGGATGGCTTAGACAAATATAAAACTTGCTGTAAGGGAATAGCTCGTAATTGGGTTATGCACAGCGTTTTAATTAGATTTACGTAAATGCATACAATGCATTGCAGAAATCAATAGCTTGGAGAGCTTCTTTGGTTTTATTGTTTAATTCAGCAACATCAAGTGAGCTGAATTTAACAGCAGGCTTACATTCACTCCAACCCTCTAAAAATGGCACTCTGAACATGACTGATTGTATGTTTGAAATGTGCTTTGCTGCATAATGTGCTCTGCTGAGCAGGTCCATTGCACGGTGCCCTCTTTTTATTAGTCTGGCCACTTGCAGTTTGGGTACTTGCAGACAATACCTGTCCAGTACAAAGGACGAAGGTAGGAAGTAAGTATTTTAATTCCAGGAAGAATATAAGGATTAAACAAAACCTTTGTCATCCAACACAGTGCAAGTAAATAGTAATTCATCTGACTTGTAGGTTGACATGAGCTTGTCAGTTACCAGAGTTAAAACATTTACCACATGGTAACAATGGCAGAGAATCAAGCAAGGTCTTTTAGTTATGACTAGAAGTAAAAACCTATGAGCTACATGTATCATGTTTCAGAGACAAGGTGGCTGATTTTCTGCAGAGATGTCAAAGAAAAAATAATTGTATTATTATCTATTTCAACTGAGAAATTTAGATTTTTAAAAATAATTGCTTTATTTACTAAAAAGAATTCTTTTTATATCCACCTACTGAGAGGAAAAAGGCAGAAAGAAAATTTTATTATCAGCTTTTTCTTTAAGAGGACAAGTTCCAGTACAGTGTGAGATGAATTTCAAATACTCTGAGGGTCCTTGCCTATGGCAGGGGGTTTGGAACTAGATGATCTTAAGATCCTTTCCAACCCTAACCATTCTATGATTCTGTTTTATTCTTGTTTTGATCCTCTGAACTTTGTTCTCAACTGGTTTTCCCAAACAAAAAAAAAAAAGAAAAAAAAAGAAAAAAGAATAAAAATTCATAATAACCAAAACCAAAACAAAAAGGTATAAGCTGTTTTATATGAATTCTCAGAGTGGAAAAACAGTGATAGTATGGGAAAACTATAGCAACACAAAACAGATTTTTTTAAAGGAAGTATTGTATTTATCAGGCCTTGCATGCATGAACACACACACCCTGAAATGGCTCAGAAACCACCTTGCTCTCAGTAAGTGGTGTTTCCCTTCATTAAACAACAGAATCATAGAATCATAGATTAAACAACATAAATTTATGTTAATGAATGCTTACTGTTAATTTAATTCAAAAAAGAAAACATGGGTATCCTCAACAATGTTCAATGCTAACACTGATTTATATCACCATAAAGGTTAAATATAAACTTGATGAAAGAATGGAAATTGTCATTGTTGAGGGCTATAATGTTGAGGGCTTTCATTCTGTCTGGAGCACCACTAGACTTAGAAATAGTGGTACATTTGTACTTGCACTGGCTAAGAAATGGAACCTCTGAGGACTGTGAAAATAAGCACTTAATAGATATCTTTGGACCAGCTAATCTGTGAGTCTCCATGTTTGCAGTTTAGTTCAGTTAAAATTTCCTTTTCTTACTTTCTTTACCTCTTGTCCTTCATCTTGTGCTATTCACACCAGCATTATAGTTCCAAAAAAATAGGGTAATCTGGTAAACTCTGTGTTCATGCAAATGTTCTGCTAAGTGGCCCGACACTATAGACAAACGTATCCAAGTAAACACTGTTTTCAATAAAAAAACCAAACAGCCAATGCTAAAAATTACTAATGCAGTTCTGTGCTTGAGCACCTTCATCAGACGGATCCTGAAAATTATCTTGGCTGTCTTGATGGATTGAGAACTGGTTACCAAAAGGTGGTTTTCAGGAAGTAAGATTTAAGGCGCAACTTATAACAGTGCACAATCTTGTGCTAACCAAGAAAACTGACAGGCACTAGAGCTGTGCAGACCAGACTTCAAATGTATCATCTCAGTGAGTCTTTAATCAGGAGTTACGTAACTAAAATACAAGGAATCACTTCAGCTCTATAAGGAGGAATCAGATCATAACCTGTCCATAGATGCAAAATTTGCATATAGCAAGAAATCTGCAAATATGCCAATAAAATATTTCAAATGAAAACAACCACTGTACTAAAATAAAAATAAAAAAATAAAAATCTTTCTGTTCAGTCTTTGAAAGAGTATGAAAAAAAATTCTTTGTAGAAATTTTAAAGTATGAGCAGGGAAGATATATCATAGAATCATATATGAAAAGAAACCTGAATTTGAGGAGGGAACATGCATCTATCCGATAAAAATGGTGGAGTT
Organism: Coracopsis vasa; assembly: GCA_026283785.1. Taxonomy (NCBI): domain Eukaryota; kingdom Metazoa; phylum Chordata; class Aves; order Psittaciformes; family Psittacidae; genus Coracopsis; species Coracopsis vasa. Next base: position 12,531 of record JANHGB010015790.1, on the reverse strand, counting down.
TTTTTGTAGAATAAGACATTTTTTGATGAATTTTCTAAGACTCAGTTTGTGTAGGAAAATGTTAATGCTGTTGTGTAAAGCAAGCTGTTGGGCCAACTCAAATCAAGTTTGGACTGTATCCTACAAAGTCTGTCTGGTTTACTCTTACAGGAGTAAGCATATGCATTTTCGGTTTCTGGATTTGAACAGTAGTCTCCAAAATCATTTAGTTCAATATTTGGCAGACAGGGAACAAGGAAGAAAAGCTGTATCTTCAATAAAATTGTCACTTGTATTCATAAGAGTAATATAGACAGGAGTAATATACATTGAAAGTGTGCAAGAGAACAATCAGGAAGACAGAGCAAGAGACAGTCAAAACCACAAGAAAAGGTAAATTAGAGTCAATGATGTGGTGGATTTGACAGATCCCCTGAACGAAAAAAGGAAATCAGCTCCACAAGGCAGCTAGGAGCCAATAACCAGTGAATGATAAGGACAGGACACAGCAGAAGAAAGAATGTCTTGGGCTAAGAAGCTGAAGAAATGGTAAGAGGAAATGGACACAGGACAGTATTGCTTACCTATAGTTTTCCTTCCTTGCAGTAGATGGGGATCATATGTAGTGTATCCTGTCATCCTTAAAAATAAAGTTGGGTGGCCGATGGCGTGGTACATCACTCTTTTTGCAATTAGTTTCATGGTGAGAAGAGTAACTATTGATTGTGTCTGTGAGGATACACTAGCCACTTCCTTTGAGCCCTAGCTGATGGATAGACATGAAGTGTTCCTTCAGCTGACTAGTCCAGGAGAAGAGGGTAAACGATCCCTCCATCAGCTGGCCAGAGTGCTGAGCCATAGTGGCCCTAAACTGTAGTGGTGCTTAACAGACTGAGCACTCCAGAACTTTCAAATCTACTATTATCGCTTTTATATTTCATCATTCTGCCCTGTCTACTTCCAGCTGAAACTGTTCTGACTGTGCAGTAGGGCTAGATTTTTCCATTACATATTTTATGGAAATCCATAAAGCAGAATTTTCAGAAACAATGTTATTAGTTTTCAAATTGGACTGCTGGGACTGTAAATTAATGTGATGGCAATACTTTTCTTGTGAAATGTTGTGGAGAAAGGAGACCACATTTCACTGAATTCCTTTTTGCTCATTTTCTGCTTTAAGAACTCATATAGAAGGAGTCAGGCTTTCTGCAGTGATCCACGTTTGATGGCTATTCCTGACTCTGGTCGTATAACCTTGGAATGCTCTCAGAAAAGGACTTCTTCCAGGTCCTCACTGCACAATGAGAATAGAAACTGCTGGTAATGCTGTGGCTAGTGGCACTTCCCAGGAGATGGGTCTGGATTGTGCCTGGTCAGTGGTTGCTAAGAATAAGATCAAAAAAGATTGTAGTTAGGGCATAAGATTAATGCATCCTTGGCCAGAAAGAGTAACCCTGATCAGCCAGTCTCACACCTTGCATAATGAAACCAGATTCAGGCAGCAATTTATGTATGAAGCTCATAATTCTTCTTTAAGTTGCTTTAAATTCTTTTAAATGAGGTTCTATCTGTTCTTAAATACACCAAGGAATGGTGAACCCATCACTTGCCATAAGTTTGGGAAGCCAGTGCCTGTCAGGGCAATAGTGGTGCTCTCTCTTCTCTAATGTGAACTGGTCCGTTGGCCTGCATACTGGCTTTTTTAATGTCTTTCACAAGCAGTAAAATCATAAGTGATTAACTGGGACAATTTCCCCACCGTGATCTTGACCATGATCTTTATAACCTTCTCTTGGTTTTGCTGAATAGATGGCACCAACATCTCCCTGACTATATCTGTATCATGTAAATATATGGGTTGCACACCAGAACAAACAATTATTGTTGATAAGCAGGAGCAGAGTCCAAACAGGGCCATCTTCCCTCTCCTCATGCTGCCCTGATTGTTGTACTCACCCCCATGAGTAGTTGCCTTGGTAGGATACTTGGTGGGCTAAAAGGGTAGCAAAAGGCTGTAGATGTACAAATATCAAAGGCCCTTCTTTTATCTTGTCTGAAATAATTTGAAGGTCTCCCTGGACAGCAGAAGCAAACCAACCATGAGTTGAGTCACTGCATGTGCTGGCTTAAAAGCAGTTCATAGACTGGTTTGGATTGGAAGCAACCTTAAAGATAATCCAGTTCCAACCACCCTTCCATGGGCAAGAACATCTTCCACTAGACCAGGTTGCTCATAGCCCCAACTAACCTGCTTTTGAACACTGTCAGCGATGGGGCAGCCACAGCTTCTCTGGGCAACCTGTTCCAGTGTCTCACCACCCTCACAGTAAAGAATTTTTTCCTAATATCAAATCTAAATCTCTGTCATCTTGAAGGCATTCCTCCTTGTCGTATCATTACATGTCCTATTAAGAAATCCCTCACCATCTTCACTGTAGGTCCCTTTAGGTACAGGAAGGCTGCTCTAAGGTCTTCAAGGAATTCTCTCCAGGCTGAACAACCCCAGCTCTTTCAGCCTGTCTCCATAGCAGAGGTGATCCAGCCCTCTGATCACCTTTGTGGCCTCCTCTGAACTCATTCCAGCAGATCCATATCCCTCTTGTGTTGGGGGCCTCAGAGCTGAATGAAGTACTGTAGGTGGGGTCTCACGAGAATGGAGTAGAGAGGGAGAATCACCTGCCTTGAGCTGCTGGTCACGCTCCTCTTTATGCAGCCCAGGATGGAGTTGGTGAACATTGCCAGGTCATGTTGAGCTTTTCATCAGCCAACCCCCCAAGTCTTTCTTCTCATTACTTTTCTCAATCCATTCTCTGCCCTGCCTGTGTTTGTGTTTGGGATTGCTGTGATCCAGGTGCAGGACGTTGCACTTGGTCTTGTTGAACTTCATGAGGTTTGCACTGGCCCACCTCTCAAGCCTGTCAGGGTATCCAGTTGGACATAGAGCCGTTGACCAGCTTTCATTAATTTCTCCTTTATCTTTATATAACATGCAACTTTTTAAAGCAAGAATGGAATGTTTAACTTCAAAAATTCTTAAAATAGTGTGGTGTGACATTTTCTGCTTCACTTCTATTTCCTGTCAAAGGTAAAATATTAGCATAATCATCATGATTTGTACTTTTGTTGAGCTATGACAAGTTGCCTGTGGTGTTTGCTATTGTTAGTTACATTCAGGCAGTCTTTCAGCTAAACTCAGACTTGCCTGGATTCATTCATGGACAAAGCTAACCATACATCAGGGGCTGGCAGTTCCACTTAGTAAGGGAAAGAATCTGCCACCCTTTTGTCCAAGGTTTCTTGTTATACACTTCAGTTATTGCCAGTTATCTCAGTGAAACTGTCTGTGCAGTAAGGTACTTCTGAATGCTCAGAAAAGTGATAGAATCCAGCTCTATCTCATTACCACGGCTATAGTGAAATGGTAAAGGCGGAATAAATTGCCTGGTATAATTACGTATATGCCAGATGTTCTTAATCATTCCACTTCAAGCCTCCTTTGCTAACTGCAATTTTGAGCCTCTTCCAAATCTAAAGGAATTGGTAAACATAAGTAATTAAAAAGAAATTAAATGGATTTTAGAAGTGAATTACTGTAGTTCCTGCAACACTATATAATATAATTAGCACCTCTAAAATCAATCTGGGCTAGAAGATGTGCTTTATGTGCACAAAAGATGTTTCATTTGTGGTTTGCACTAAAAACATAGTCGTCGTGTTAGTGTGGTTAAACATCTCAACAGAACTATGCCAGGCAAGTAAGGAGAAATTTATTCTTACAACTGATTTATAAAAATAGAAACAAAAAGCCATATCTCAGCTGGTGTACATCACAATATTTGCACTGACTGTTACATGCTGAACTTGCACCAGCTGAGCCTGTGCCCCATCTTCCAATTGGATTTGTGTGAGCAAAGGTCTGCTGGTAGCCCTATTCATAGTAAATGATTTCTGGCTCTGTAGCTAGAACTCTTCTTTCAAATGAGATAAAGTTCCTGTAGCTGAAAGTAGAAGATCATCTACTATTAGTTCATTTATATTTTTTTATTGTGTTGATATTTAGAATCTTCCTTTTCTTTGCTTTCAAATACTTTGAGGATGTGATGGAAAATGCAAAACTGTAATACAGACTGTCCCAAAGAAAGCAGATTTCCAACCAAAGCTTTTCTTAGAGGTACAAAGACATTTGTGTTTTGTCATAACTCTGTGACATACCATAAGAACTCTATTCATTTGGGACAATATAGGTGTTGCCAACAGAGGAAAGGGGGTAAGCATGGGATATCTGTTACAGGAATCCCAGACATAGCAGTATTGTTTGGAAAGGACCTCTGGAGGTCTATGGTTCAATTTACTGGTCTATGATTTTGGCCAGCAGTGTCTTAAAAGCCTCCAAGGATGGACATTGTAGCATCTCCCTGTGCAGCTTCCTCCAGCATTGAAGCACCCTCCTGGTGAAAAAATTTGTCCTGAACCCCCAAAATGGCAATTTAAGGGTGTTTTTCCTTCTTATATGTTCTACCCCTACTGGGTCTGCCTTTGTAATCTTTGTAATTACCTTTCAGATAGTTGAACTACCCTTCAAGCCATCTAATCATGCCTTAGCCTCCTCTCTGCTGGATTTAACAAGCCTAGCTCCCTCCCCATCTCACTGTAGGTCACATGAACTCTTAATTTATATTGAACCTGGTGTTCATCATAATCTCCTGCTCTTCTTCAGCAGGTCTGCTGCTCTTTGAGGCAGATCCTGGCCTGCATGAGGGAATGGCTTTAATTCCAGGTACAGAACCTTGCACATTTCTTTGTTGAACAACACAAGGTTTCTGCTGTCCCAGTCAAGTTTCTCAAGATCCATCTGGACTGAAAAAAAGCACTAAAAGAGATAATTCTTTTCCTGTATTTTTTATGCAGGGCACCTCCTTGATTTGATCCCAGTAAATTCTTTACTTGCACCTAATTATCTGAACCCAAACGACAGAGTATTTCCTACAGACCCAGAAGGAATTAACAGTATTTCTGTTCTTATTTCTAGAGATTTATCATAAGTTATGGTGCACAGCTAATTTGCAAAAACGCTTAGATACATATATACTCAGACCATCTACTGTGTCTGCTGCCTGCCTCTTGACTGTCACTGCCAACAAATCGATATTTTTCTCTTTTCAAATGCTTGCAAGTTGAAAAGTGGGAAGTTGCTTCAGCTATCTGTATGCTAAAGTATGTAGATAATGCAAAAGAAAGCCTCTTGCACCAGAGCGATGAGATGCTCATCTGCTTCTTTTCAAACACAGTGGACCAGATCTTCTGCTGCTGCTAAATTGGCTTTCACTACATTGAAGATATGGAGTTATGCCAACTGACAGCAGGGCCAGAGCAACAGCACTTTAATGGTTTTTGCCTTATTTAACTATTACCATTTGTTACAGGACAGTTCATTAGATGCAGCATAAAGTACAAGTATTTTTCCTAGTTTTCCAGCTTTCCTGTTAGAGAAAGTTCCACTTTCAAATGAATATTAGAAGTACATTAAAATCTTAGCTCTCCCTAATCTTCATGGTTTCATTTGAGTTCATAATACATCTTTTGGTTTATCCTGTGAGCTGGGGGCTGTTTGTTTGAGGGACTTAGCCCAAAGATACAGTACAAGCAGATAGTTTGGTTAAGCTGATTTTTGCAGTTTAAGTGGGTCTAAAGCACTTCATGCCTGGGATTATCTTTATACATGTGGTTAAATTTGACAGAATTTGGGAATTCTTTGTATACTGCAGTGTATGGTTTGGAAAGTAAAAGGCAGCTAGGTTAGTGGTTTATATATAAAGGAATGTTTGAAGGAGCATGTAGATGATTTAAATTTTTATTCTTTTGTACATCATTCAGGGAGAAGTAAATATTTTGGCAGCTTAGATCATATGATAGCAAAACAAGAGACCTCATTAATTCAGATATTTCAGATTCAGTAACAACAGAAAGGAGGGATTATAACTGCCTAATTTGATCCAACTGGAAAAAACCTAAATCTAGACCAAGGTCATGTACATCACAAATGAAGGAACAATATAAAATACATTTAATTTCCTGAAAGCTGTGATAAAATTTAGATAGGAGCCCTGGGAAGAGAGTCTAATATACCACTCATCCCTATCAAGTCTCACATATTTACTAGGTATGTCATAGCTGATTTGAAAGGATGATCCCTAAAAAAAACTGAAGAATTTTCTATTTTCATTCTTTTAAGAGTTCTTGTCTTTCTGAATAGGGCCATTCCTGGAGTCAAATGATACTAAGTTTTGCACTATTACTTAGTGAAAACATTTGTGCTCTTTGTCAGTAACTAGGGACATGACTACACTTTCATTTCTTTACCACACATCCATTTCTTCAGCCCAGAACTCTGTGATAAACTGTGTCTTCCCTGGAATTGCAAATCATAGCACTGCAATGGGCTCTGCCATCTTAGATGTAACATTTGCCTTTCACAGCATTGCCTTGCTCATGATAGAAAAGACCCTTCCTCTCAAACAAAGCAGAAGCAGGACCCTGGAGGAGTCCTGTATTACTGCTGTTGTGAAGCATTTCCTTGAGCTTAATTCATTTTGCAGAGGCCAGAAAAGAGGGAGCAGTAGTAGCTAGGGGAAGAAACAGAGGCAGTGGAAACACAACTGCTTTAAACTGCCATCTCCTTGCTGGTCGTTCTAAGAATGACTTTTGTTCCAGTGGGTGAAAACTTGTTGTCTTACACCTCTTTTTAACTTCTCTCTTTAGTCCATCTCCTCAATAACTTTATTTGAATGCACATGGGAATATGGGAGTATGTGTGTGCACGTGTGTATGTGCATGTGTACACCTATAAATTTTTATATAAGGATGTGTGTACTTTAAAATTTTAATTAAAAGTATGTTGGTACTATCTCTTACAGACTACTATCTTTACAGACTTAGAGCCTCTTAAGTTCTCTATTCTAAATGGTAAATGCATTCACTCATGCTTGAAAGTAACACCCAGTATTTTCTTAGTTCTTATTAGATCAGATCTAGGTAACAGTGGGAAGTAATTTAAACTGCCCTCTAACTGAAGCCTATTTTTCCTTCTGGATTTCACAAATGTTAGGCACACCTGTAAAAGCTGCTCTTTATCTTCTGCCCACTCTTTTGCTTACTTCACCCATTGAAGTTCCTGTTCCCGTCCAAAGATGAGGATATAAAAGCTGGGTTTTCAACAACCAAGAGAAGAAGCATTTGCAACTGAAGGTAACCACTGATGAAAGGGGAGGATGGCAAAATACCTGCAGGCTGCTGAACATTCCCAGTGATTCAGCTATGGCCAGCTGTTGTGTGTTAATTAGAAACATTGCGTCATTGACCTGCTATTAAAAGGCAAGGGAAATGAGTCTGTTTACCTTTGTTTCATTTAGTTCTGCTTATAAAAAGAGTGACTGCTTCCCCTGGGTTTTGCAAAGCGCATTGAACATCCGATGCTGCACCCAGAGTGCAGCTTCAGCAGCAAGCGAGAGGAGATAGCAGTGGTGGAAAGCAGTGAGGTCTCAGCAGTGAAATCCAGCTGGACTCTGAGAGAGAAGTCTGTATTGGTGTGAAATGTAGTCATGCAGAGTCTCTCTTGCATGCACATACATATCAAGGTCAGATTAAATTAATATTTAAAAAGGAAAGAAATCCCAGGTGCTTTCAGAGCTCCAAGTTTAGTGTCACTCCTGAGCAGTCAACACTGTAACCTGTAGTAGTCTGACTGTGAGCACTGCAGTCAGAAACCATGAGCCTGTTTTCCCCTGAAGAGCAGGCTGATGTAAAGGCAATGCTTGCAGAGGTTTGAGGTCATAACTTCACATGCGAGTTTGCATGGTATTCTCAAGGATTGGTGAGCCCTGCATTTACTTTAAAAACATGTAAGTGATGGCTCTGGTGAGTTTGTATGGCTTTAGGGTCTAATACTTTTACAGCTGCCAGGTGTCAGGAAATTTTACGTAATAATAGTAATAATACTAGAAAATTATTAGTTTCTGTAACCCTCAGCCTAAGCAGGTCTTTGTGCTATATTAAACGCTACCTCTGCTCTGTACTCCTGTGTGTCACATACTTGTTCCAAGGTATGAAAATTAAATTTAATATCCTCAGTTATCTTCCTTAATTCTGTAACAGCAAGTACAGAAAGGGAGAAAGGTTTGTCCCCCCAGAGCCATCCCCTTCCTTTTCTGTCAGGCACCAGTATAAATGAGAGCATTCATTTCTCATCTCATCAAGAGAAGACACCTTGGGTGTGCAACTCTACAGGTACTAAGAAAGGGTTATTCTAGTTTCTTTCATGGGACAAGAAAAAATGGGATTTTGAGACAGGATTATCTTTTCTCTTTCTATGGGTGATGCATATATTTTTTTTCCTATTGCCTTGGTCCTTCAGGTGTTCAAATGGGCAACACAAGTGTCAATAAGCAGTGCTGGGCATCAGGTGAGCATGTGCAGGTCAGTGTCGATGAGCCCTGCGTAGTCCTGGACATAGCCTGGGAGCACAGAAATGGGAGCACAGAGGAGACTTTTGGGGTGAAGCTGCAGATCAGCAGGTCATCAGGATGCTAAACATGGGCAGCATGCTGGGCTTGGGCACTGGCCCCTCTTTGTGACTCCAGTCCAGAGTTTGGCGTCAGTTTTTAGAGTATCTGAAAGCACCCAAAAATTCTCTGCACTTTGCTGCTAATGAAATTTCAATGTAAAATAAAAGCAGTGGTGTGTAACCCAGATTAAACTCCAGATTAAGCTCCTGAGCTATTTTTAGCTTACCTAAACTCTTTCAAACCTTTTCGTAAAACTCATCAAAATTCATCTCTATTAAAAGGGTGCAACTTCAAAGAAGTCATATACATTAAATGTCAAAATGCTTTACTCATTATAAATTACAGTATCACTAAATCTGACATGAGTTAAAATGAGAAAGATTCAATTTCACTATCTTTAAAGTTAAGGCTTTTTAGCAAGGGAATAAACTTTGATTTAAAAATTATTTTTAAAATAAAAGTTGGTATAGAAGCTTTACTTTACATTGTATCATATTTGTATATAATAAAGGCAAAAATGTAGCACTCCATTGTTCTTAAGAAGATGTAGACATAGTAGCTTACTTCTGCTCATTTTACAACCCTCTTTTCGGATACACTTCTAATTTAAACTGTGGAAACTGAAAATGTTCCTTTAAAACTGGTTGTCATGGTTATAAAATCCCGAAAGAAATTATGTGTGTCTGCATCTGCTGAGGGAAACATTTATGGCCTGATTTAGAGGGAGGGGGGGAAGAAACCACCCACCACAACCCATTTTCAGACTTGATTATTACATTACTTGAATATAATTCATCACCCTCCCCCAAAAGCCACAGAAAGGATTCTCACACATTTTTCACTCCATGCAGCTCATTAGCAAATATCATATGGTGAGGGGTTAGTTCTGTCAAGTTCTAACAGGTTGGGGGTTTTGTTTGTTTGTTTACTTTAGCTGTCTTTGTTTCAAGCAAACTTATCTGGAAATATAGTGTGCTAGACTACTAGCATACATTTGCTGTCACAATTCATGTCTTTGATTCTTCCCATTATTTTTCTTCCCTTGCTCTAGTTATCGACCAGAATAAAAGGCCAACCTCAAAGCTGCAGGTCAAATCATTCAGAACAACAGTCTGCATTTCTTGATGGAACTCGAAAAAGACAAAGAAAAAGGGGAAAAGAAGGAAAACAAACCCCAAATATATATTTAAACAGGAGAAAAGGGAAGGGAAGAACATCAGCCTACCAAAGGAAAACTGTGAAACTGAGTCTTTTGTGAATCTGTTACACATCATAAGTTCCCAGGATGAGGTTTCCCAATTTCTTGAAGCTGTAGGTTTATTAGAAATGAGTCTGTGTTGGGCCAGGCCTTCTCTCTTACAGGGATGCAGAAGTCTGCACATGTCTTAGAAACTTGTTTGTCACTTTTCATTTTTCACTAAGAAAAGTTTATTGCATAGACAATTAAGCAGTTATGCTGTGAAAGACTGAGGTAGCATTTTTTAATCTTTAGAAAGAAGGAGAAAGACAAAGGGTGGTTGATCTGTTGGCTGAAGGAAATCTCTGCAGCTCCTGGCCCTGCTTCACAAAGTAAATGGCAGATAAGTAGGATGAGGGCATTTTAGATAAATAATATGCTTTGTATTATCAGATTGTGAACCATTAATAGGATTCTAAGGGTTTGCTTATACACATTGATCCAGAGCTTGTCCTGTTCAAAAAGTCCTGTTGAAAAAGAAAGTTTGGTGTCCTGAACGTGGAGTAGAACCCTTCTGAGGAGGTTTGGAAAATAACAGCAGGCTGAGCTGCTTCTAGAATATGCTGTGAATATTTCCAAACACTTTGACTTTCCGCAACCCATGAAACCAAGGATGACATTTTTCACTGTTCCATTTCAATGGAAAATTATTTCTAATGAATGTTTACTACACTGCCAGCAGAAGCCTGTAATTTATTCCATCTGAATGGAAGAATATAAGAAACTGGGAAAGAGGTGGAGAGGGGGACAGAATTATGCTTCTCCAATCCTCTTGTCTCCTTTCCTTCCATATCAACAAATACAAAATCTTGCCACCATTTTTGAATCCCTGAATGTGACTTCTGATTGTTCTTGTGCTGCATGAGCACAGATTTGTTTCTTCCCTTGCTGCCTGGTGAGTGAGAGACATGCTTTCCCATTTCTGCATTACCTAGCTCTGGCACAGGATCTGCTCAGCCCTAGAGGGGCTGTAAACCATTACACTGCTCTGCTCTCTCCAGGGGCTGATGACAACCTGCTTCACTGCAATCAGATTAATTTGGAAGTATGTTACTTTCCTAGAGAAAATGTCACAGAATTACAGAGGAGAGAGATGGAACAGGTTTATTAAATTGGCTAGTCCATCTTTCTGCCAATCAATGGCAGTTCCCGACAGTGCATACTCCCTGCTCTGCTGCAGTGATGTTTTCAAAGTGCCTTGTGGTGTGCTGCCGGCCCCTGCCCTTGAGGGCTCTTTACAGCTGGCACCATCTCATGTCAGGAGCACTTAGCTGGCTGCACATCCTGCACCTGCACTCTGACCTCCTGGCCGATAGCCTTTCCTCCTAATTTATTTCCATTTGCTAGTGGCAAAAGCATACTGGGAAAACCTTCCTCCTGTTTGTTAAAAGAGGCATTGAGTAGCACTAATCCTGGCAGCAGCACTTGTGAAGAAAGCACCTCTGGGATGGCATACTTTACTGTGATCCTTTTGCTACCATATTTAACCTGTCCTAGACTTTTTACCTTCTAACCCGCTTAGTGAGAGCCTATTTTAAAAGAACACTTTAAGTTGCACTGGTCAAATGATAAACAAACCCTTCATACAGTCTGTATAAACTGGGAATTCCTGAAAATACCTATGACATTTGAACATTTTTGAAACTTACTGAGCTAACACAGCACTGGGCTAACGTGGCCAACTTTTCTTCTCACCTGACCACACAAGTAATTTTGGCAGGGGGTGTTGGTGGTGGGCTTGCATGACCTACTGCAGAAACGGCTGGACTTTCCCAAATATCCCATTAGAGCTCTCAGTTTGCTTCTCCATCCTGGGACCCTGAGACAAGCCTTTCAGAAGCAGCAATCTGCCTCTTCTTATTTCAGTTACTCTCGCCCTTGTTTCAGCATCTCTGAAAATCCAAAGGGGAGAAACCAGGTTTGTTGAGAAAATTCAGGTTTGGGAATTCTTTAAATACCTATCTCTCCCAGCAGAACCACATGCTTTAAAATTATGCGCTGAATAGGAAGTAAACAAGTGCTCAGCTCTCTGTCCTTTGCTTAGCTGCCACAGAAACAACAGACATTGTTGACAGTGGTGGGACCTCTTGGGAGGTAGCAAAGCCTGCGAAAGCTGGATTGGAGCAAGAGACTTGCAGGCACTGGGCAAAATGAAGAGACCACAGGCAGCAGTGCATGCAGACTTGAGCCGCAGAGCTCATGGAGACAGGAGGTGTCACACAGGTTTGTGCTTTGGCACTGCTGTTGTTCTTTGGCACTTCCAAGCAGAGAGACTTGTCATTTACATTTGCAAATAAAAAACAGACTAGGGACAACGTGGGCCCTCTCTGAAAGTGATCAGGAGAACTGGCTACCCTGGATTTGGAGAAGGCTGAGGTTCTTAATGACTTTTTTTGCCTCAGTCTTCACTGGCAAATGCTCTGACCATACCACCCAAGTCTTGGAAGGCAGATGCAGGAACTGTGAGAATGATAGACCTTGGATAGACTGTAGGAGAGGAGCTGGTTCAAGACCATCTTAAGAATCTGAACGTACACAAGTCCATGGGACCTGATGAAATCCATCTGCAGGTCCTGAAGGAGCTGGCAAATGAAGTTGCCACTGTTCATCATATTTGAAAAATCATGGCAGTCAGGTGAAGTTCCCAATGACTGGAAAAAGGGAAACATAACCCCTGTTTTCAAGAAGGGGAAAATGGATGATCTGGGGAACTACAGACCAGTCAGTCTCACCTCTGTGCCTGGCAAAATCTTG
>JANHGB010015788.1:7432-19906 GCA_026283785.1 Coracopsis vasa | reverse complement strand
CACTGGTGAGGCCACACCTTGAATCCTGTGTTCAGTTCTGGGCCCCTCACTACAAGAGAGACATTGAGGTGCTGGAGTGGGTCCAGAGAAGGGTAAGGAAGCTGGTGAAGGGTCTGGAACACAAGTCTGGTGAGGAACAGCTGAGGGAAACTGGGGTTGTTTTGCCTGGAGAAGAGAAGGCTCAGGGGAGACCTTACAGCTCTCTACAACTGCCTGAAAGGAGGTTATAGTGAGGTGAGGGTCGATCTCTTCTCCCAAGTAATAAGTGATAGGACAAGAGGTAACAGCCCCAAACTGCACAAGGGGAGGTTTAGATTGGATGTTAGGAACAATTTCTTCCGGAAAGGGTGCTCAGGCATTGAAACAGGTTGCTGAGGAAGGTGGTGGAATCATCATCCCTGGAAGTGTTCACAAACTGTGTAGATGAGGCCCTCAGTGACATAGTTTAGTGGTGGCCTTGGCAGTACTGTGGTAATGGTTGGACTTGATATTAAAGGTCTTTTCCAACCTAGTTGATTCTACAATTCTCTGATTCTTAGTTTTGACTAAGAACACACTTTATTCAGTATAACTGTGGTGAGTTAGCCTTGGCCAGCAGCCAGATGCCCACCCAGCTACTCGTTCCTCCTAAACAGGCCAGTGGGAGAAAATTGTATGAAAGACTTGTGGATTGAGATAAAGAAAAGGGGAGGTTGCTTACCAGTTACTGTCATGGGCCAAACAGACTAAAGTTGGGAAAACTTAATTTTATCTGCTGTCAATTTAAATAGATTTGAATAGTGTGAAATAAATTTTTTAAAAAAGTAAACCAACACTACCTCCCCTCCTCCACCCTTTCCCCAGGCTCAACTTTAGTCCTTCACTCTTAAATCTTCTACCCCCTCTCTCTGTGCAGCGCAGGGGTATGGGCAACAGCGGGTTATGTAGTCAGTCCATAACAGTTCCTTCTTGCTGCTCCAACCTCTTCACACTTTCCCCCAGCTCCAGCCTAGGCCTTTTCACAGGCTGTGCCTCTTCAAGAAAAATCTGCTCTAGCATGGGCTCTCCATGAGCCACAGGGGAATCTCTACTTAGATGCCTGCTCTCGCCTTGATGTCTGCAGGGCTGGTTATCACGCTTCCTTTCCTCACTCTCTCTGCCTGTGTGGCATTTTTGCTCTTCCTTAAATACGTTTTCCCAGAGGTGCCACCTCTGGTCTGAGGGGCTCAGCTGTGCCCTCTGGTGGATCTGTTGGAGCTGGCTGTCCCCAGCATGGAGCAGCGCCGACCTCTCCACATAAGCTGTCCCTGCAGCTCCCCTTCCCAGTGCCTGGCTACCAGCCTTTCAGACCTAACCGATGCCTCCTGTATGACATGGTAGAATACACAGAATCATAGAATGGTGTGGGTTAGAAAGGACGTTAAGATCATCTGTTTCCACCCCCCTGCCATGGGCAGGGACGCCACACACTAGACCATGTCACCCAAGGCTCTGTCCAACCTGGCCTTGAACACTGCCAGGGATGGGGCATTTACCACTTCTTTGGGCAGCCTATTCCAGTGCCTCACCACCCTAACAGTAACGAACTTCTTCCTTATATCTAACCTGAACATCCCCTGTTTAAGTTTAAACACATTACTCCTTGTCCTATCACTGCAGTCCCTGATGAAGAGTCCACCCCCAGCATCCTTGTAGGCCCCCTTCAGATACTGGAAGGCTGCTATGAGGTTTCCACGCAGCCTTTTCTTCCCCAGGCTGAGCAGCCCCAACTTTCTCAGCCTGTCTTCATACGGCAGGTGCTCGAGCCCCCTTATCATCTCCATGGCCTCCTCTGGACTTTCTCCAACAGCTCTATGTCCTTCTATATTGGGGACACCAGAACTGCACACAGTACTGCAAGTGGGATCTCATGAGAGCAGAGTATATGGGCAGGATCACCTCCTTTGACCTCTGCAGTTTGCTTTCAAACCCAGTGATGAAACAATTTTGCAGTTTGTGACTTACACCGTTACCGTTGCTGATGTCAGATTATATGTTTTTCTAACTTAATTGTTCTTTATTTCAAACAGTACAGAATCTGGAGAGCCAAAATCTGGCCTCCTCTTGTAAGGAAAATGACAAATCTGTCAAATCGTTTAGATGAAGGAAACAGGCCCTTGGTAGGCTTGGGGGTGGAGGGCTTTAAAATTTTTGTCTGTTGCTGCGAGTATTCAAGTACACCTAAATTACCTGTAATTTTTGTTGCTTTTTCTTTAAGACCTAACCGGTATTTCCTGTACGACATGGTAGAATACATCTACGCAGTTTCCTTTCGGACCTTTATTCCGTACCCGCTTCCACGTCCTCTCTACCAGTAAGTGGGACCTTTTCTCTAAGAACTTGGGATCCATCAGGCACCACGGAAGCATAAATAACTGTTTCATTGGTTAATTAATATTGCCAGTTGTTATCTAACATGGTAGGATTGTAGAAACTGGCTTTCTCTAGATACTTGTTAGATAGCTTTGAGTCTTCAGCTCAGGCACAGGCCTGTGTTTGATGAGCTAGTGTGTGAAAGGTGTACTTGTAATAAGCTTAGTTATTTATTCCAGAGTTATTGAACGCCTTTGCTGAGTCAACAAGTAGCAAAAGGTCCTAAGTTGGGACAATCAGTAGCAAACTGAACAAATTTATAGTAATACCACAGGGAAAATCTGTGTGTATGTTACTGACCATAGACCTTGACAGCTTTTTCGGCTGCAGCTTAAGGTATTGCTACTGTAAGCTGTTCTTCCAGTCTAGTGAGCATTGCCGCGCTGGAAGCAGAGTTGGGGTAAGGGTGGGTATGGGTATTGATTGACCATCTAGTTCAGTCCTTTGTATTGATTTGAGCCCAGGTTGGAGGTAAGTTTGTACTGAGATCTTGGCCTGGAAATTTGAGCAGTGCAGTTGTGAGCAAGCATTTCTTTGTCTGTTTGCCATATAAGGGCAGTAACATCTTTAGAAGATGGTAGTGAATTGGGAGATAAGAAGGGAAAGGTGTAGCATCACTTTAGTTGACTGCGGTGGGTGGACTGTGAAGGCTCTGTTCACATGCACTGAGCTTCCTTTGCAGCTGTACATTTTGGCCTCAGAGGCCACATAGAAGCTTATTTGCTCAGTTGCAGCTACTGAGTAATAGCACATGAAGATGTGCAGTATAAATCAGCCTGGATATAGTCCTTAAGGCATAATCATATATTTTTGAAGAGCTACCTCAAACAGTAAATGCCATTTCAGAAGTTGACCTCAGCATGGTTGAGATGTGTTAATGTTTGGGGTGCTGGTTCTCCTCAGTTTTAGTACAATGCAAACTAATAAGCTAAAAAAGTCACCAGCTAAAAAAGAACCCTCCTACCAATCTGCTAATAGGACTCGTTCCTCTAATATAATTCATGTAACCGATGATGAATAACGCTAGAACATCTGAAACTGTTGTGTCTGATCTGAACTGGCTGTAGAGGCATCAACTCAGTGTGGCTAAGCTGACACAGAGCAGCTTATTAAAAAGTTACTGTTTAGGTGCTTATTAGTTTTATTCACATTTGCTGAAGTTCATGTTAATGGGCTTAGCCTAGATAGTATTTCATTTTTTTGAGAAGAGTGCATCTGAAAGCCTAGTTTTATGTGCAATAGCTTAGTAACCCTAATCTGCCAGGTGACCACTTCAGAAAGAGATTCTATCTTGAATGAATACTGTTGGTCCCAAGACACTAGGGAGGAGCTGTAGCATTATTTTACTTTCTCTGACAGATTCTCTTTCTTTCAAGAGAAAATTCATTTCTCAGCATTGCAAATATACTAATCCTCATCATTTTTAATAGATGCAGATTGCTCCTGCTTCCATCATCCTGTTTGTGCGGCTGTTAACTCAGTTGTCAGCAAGCATGTTTTCTCATGGAGGCATTGACTCAAACTTTGTGACTAACTGGATTACTGCCTACACTATTAGGGAACAGAGTCTGGATGAAAGGCAGGGGCAAGACTGAACCCTCTGGTGTGTGGGGAATTGGATGTGGAGGTTTACTTTCCCTACCCAGTAACACTCATTTTTAGTTATAGATATCTGCTCCTCCATTCCCTTCCAAAGGAAAAGGAGACCAAATAATTCAGTAACAAACAGTTGAAGTTACCAGAAGCACAACTAAGAACTTGCTGGCTGGCATGTTCACTGCTCTTATGAATTAATAGCTTGTGAGAACAGCTACAGAACATGCTCTTGCTCACAGTCTGTTAAGCGTGAAATATTTTTACCAGTTCTTGTTTTCTTTTGTGCATCTGGATAATGACTATGCTTGTGTAATACTCTTTCTAATGACAGTTTAATTGCAAGATTCTTTGAGATGAATCCATTTGAACCATGGTTAACACGCGACAAAGTGGACCGGGTAAGTGTAGGACAATCCACAAATTCTTCTTGGAAAATGTTTTGTGTGTTTGTAACTTGCAGTTGTAGTTTTGCATGCAAGAGTGCTGAAATGTGTGTACATCATGTGGCGTTGTATTTCAGTTCAATAACTAGAATTTGATTATAAAGACTTTCAGACTGTTTGCATACTATGAAATGTATGTATGAATGTACTCCCCACTTTTATGTAACTAGTGAGTTTATGTACCTCTAGATGCATTAAATTATTTACACCATCCAGATAATGATGTTTTTAACAAGCTGAATTGACAGTGTTGGATACAGCTCAAATTTTAGAGTGCATTTCTTGTGAACATGTTGCAGCTTTATGTTTATTCCTAACTTCTCAAAGTGTCTGAGTGGGGGTGGAGAAATAACTTGCAAAAACCAACTGCAAGTGAGGAAAAAGTAGGATTTAGCAAGTATTAGTGTCAAAACTGTTGGCATATGTGTAAGTTAGCAAAGATAGTCATGTACTCTGACAGTCTCTAAGCTTGCTGCTCTCTGAAGGTTGCAGGTACTCTCCCAACTATTTTGCAGAGTTGGAACTCTAATGTCTTTGTTATGCTGCAGTATTAATAATTTATTTTGACCTGATTTTCCCCAAATTAATTTGAGATAGGGTACTACCATGAATCTGGGGGAACTGGATTCTATACTTAGCACTGCTTACTGAATAACTATAAGCAATTAATTCCTATGCTATATTTCTCCATCTGTGAAATAAACTGACTTCCTATTCTGTTTGGAAATAACTGTGAAAAACTGTGGATAGTATGTGTAATAAAGGAAGTAAACTTACAGTCTAGTGCAATTCCCTGCCCCCCCAGACCACTGACTCATCCGCCATACTTGACAGAGTTGGCATCGTAGTTCTATTGTCTGTATTTACCCAGGATGTAGATCTAACGTCTCCTTCCTTCTAGCTGCCTTTGTAGTTTCTAGAGATATATTTCATCCAAATCATTAAAACTACTGCAGTTCAGCCATAGCATGGGTAGTGTAAGAGGTGGAGTTTCTCCCTGTCACTTCTGTGTCTTGATTGTTCCTCTTTCACAGCTTTTCATCCTTAAGTAATCTACACAAAATTAGATGTGGTTGACTTTTGAAGACCTTTAAAGGAATAACAGCAGAAGAGAAATCCTCATTTTCTAAGACACAGGTCATATGTGTTGTGAATATGGTAATGGGCTTAAATATTTGTTCTGTACAGGACCCTGTTCTAAACCATGAACAGAGAAAAACAACCTACCAAAGGTGATAATTCAATGTACATTTTCTTGACAAAGCAGAATGTATATAATTGCAGTTCAAATATGCACTTACAAGTTTGGCTTGATTCTGTGGTTGCAATGCAGTGATCTTCCTGATAGTGTGCACCTAATGGAAAGAAAATGAAGACACTTTCTGGATATCTCACTGCTATTTATTCCTGAATCTAAATCTGAAGCCTGAAAGACTTTTTGCAGGATGCAGAACATCTGTGTCTCCTGTCGAATTACATTTGATCCTCAATACCCTGTGTAATTACGCCATAGTTCTGTAGGGCCACACTGAATCTTTTTGTGTTTCCAGAGGAAGACACTGAGCCAAAATCAGTCAAGGAACTGGGACTGACGCACAGTTGTCTGTGTCCACATTTGTGTTTGAATAGGTCTTTAGACCTACTACAGGATGCAGCAGTGTGTTGTATTGCAGCGTTCTTTCTTGGAGGAAACATTCTTAAATCAGGAGCCTTAAAACTGTAGTAGAATCTCCCAAGAGCTGCCATTTGTAGAAAATTGTTTTGAGGCATACTAAACTGTTTCTAGTACTATGGATTTATGCTACTTTGTTTCCATAAAAGGAAAAAGGTGACAGGTGTAAGTACGCAATACTTTTTTTAGTGTGCGCATGATTGCATTAAATGTAATGCTGTTCATTCCATCAAGTCAATTACTTCTTTTTTGTCTTCTTTCCTCCCTGCTCCACCCTGCCCTGCCTTTCTTCTTAAAGTTTCACACAACAGACATGAAATTTCCTGACCTTCCTGGTTTGGAAGACCTGGGTATTGAACCAACGCCTCTAGAACAAAAAGCCATTGAAGTTCTGCGCCGTCACCGCAGATTCCGCTGGTTGGACGCTGAGCTAGAGGAAGCAAAACCAGCTAAGACCTGTTCAGTGTAACAGCTGATAAGGTGGTTTCTTGACACTTGTTAAACTGCCTTTGTATGACCCAATTTGTTTGGAGAACTGTGTACATACTGAGTAAAATACATTAATCATGTAAACTATATTTCACTAGTGTTGTCTTTTCAATTATGGAAGTCTGTCATTGAAATGCAATTTTTCTCTTTAAAAGGTCATGAAAATAAATTGCATATTGTTGCTTAGCTGCTGAGCATTAAAATATTTTGAGGATTGGGACTAGAGGGAATGTGTCTTAACACCTAGCCAGTTTCTCCTTTGGCTCTCAAAGTAAACATGTTACTGTTCTTCAGTAGGTGCTCAAATGATTTGAAGAACATTGTAGTTCAGGACTATGCCACCTAAAATATGGCCTTTCCAACAGGAATTGCTGGTGCTGCCACCTATTCAATTTATGAGCTCCCAGATAAAGACCGGTTTTAAGTTCTTGACTTTTCTGAACTTTGTTTTCTGAACTGAGCACAACCATTGTAGGATATACCAACCAAAACAGCACAGGCTGTTTTTAAGGTCAAGAAGTGTCAATCAGACATGTAAACAAGTTACTACGTGCCATTTGATCTCTTGTGACAGTTATATGTGCTGCCTGTCACAGACAGGAGGAAATGTGTAATTTCTTCCATTTTTTCATGAGGAAGTCTAACTGGTTTATATGCTTTAATGTGCTGGGACATCATCTTTCTTTCAGTAAGAGAGTAAAGCATTGCTCTCTGTTTTCAATCGCATTAAGATCAAAGGAAGATCTCTGCCTGAATTTGATCAAATCTTTTTGTTTCTGTATCCAAAAAGTTGCTGGAGTCATTTTTCACATTCAAAGCACAGCTTTTCTAGTGGCTTCATTTGCACCACAGACTACTCCTACAAGATCTTAATTCAGGTAGCCATTAGATGGAGAACATGCAGGTGATGAACACCCATGAAAAGTTTGCTTCATGCAGCCTGCTCCATACCAGATCGGAATACAGGTAAAATGAAGTGTTAAATTAGTGCTCAGCTGCCTCAAGTTTGGTTTTCCACAATACTTGGCTTTACACAGCATTTCTGCTTCCTACTTTGTAGAAACTACAGTGTGGTTTCTCATTATTTATCCTTTCAATGCAATTTCTTTAGGGGTCTTGAGTGTAATAATTAAGTAAAATCACTTGTAATACAGTCTAGCAAAACTACTATAATACAGCTTCACCAGTGATTCTTATTCTACTTGTTTATCAATGAGATCTTCCTTCTTATCCTATCCCTAGTTTCTCAGATTGCAGTAATTCTTCAGACAGTCTACAATTTGTGAAGTACTGAAGGTCCTTAAATGTGTAGACTCGAGGTTTGTGCTGAAGACCCTTGGGTGTCAAGTGTATGTATGGAAGAGCGGAAAAGGGGGCTGTTGTTTTCCACCCTCCCCACAAGAGGTCACTGGTAGAGCAGAAAGTGGCAATGGTCTTTTAAGTGCAATAGGTGCTTCTGCTTTTTGCAGCCTGTCTCCTGCTCAGGCTTTGCAATTTCTCATCTCTCTTTCTTGCCTGCTCAAAGCCAGAAGACTGTCCAGAAGGGTTTTTTTCAGGGCAGGCCCAGAATTGTACGTTGAAAAATTTAGGTACAGTGGCATAATAATACATGGCTCTAGTACCATCTCTGGCTGAAATAAAACCTGCTTTGGTCCTTTCCCAGCACATAGTATAATAATCTATTGCCCACCTTCAGCCTGCTTTAGAGGATCTTGTGAGAAAGAAGATCCTTGGCAGCATCTGTTTATGGAGCAGATGAAATTTTTGCATGGGTTTGTGAGTGTGTGTGCACTTAGGAGACAGATGGTTTAGGACCAATAAGGGCTGAAGAATTGGTGAAGATGAAGGTCATGTTAGATATATATGTTTGTGTGTGTGTGTATCTGTATATCAGCCTTCCAGTATCTGAAGGAGGCCTACAAGGATACTGGAGAGGGACTATTTGTCAAGGACTGTAGCGATAGGGCAAGAAGTAATAGGTTCAAACTTAAACAACGAACGTTCAGGTTAGATATAAGGAAGTTCATTACTGTGAGGCTGGTGAGGCACAATGGGTTGCCCAAAGAAGTGGTGAATGCCCCATCCCTGGCAGTGTTCAAGGCCAGATTGGACAGAACCTTAGGAAACATGGTCTAGGGTGAGGTGTCCCTGCCCACAACAGAGGGCTTGGAACTAGATGATTTTAAGATTCAACCCAAACCATTCTATGATTCTGTGTGTGCACCTACATACGTATGTATGTATACACATCCCACCCAACCTTGGATAGTCTGATGGAAAGCAAAAAGGAAACCGTGCACAGGTGTCACTAAACCATCACTTCTCACTTCTAGTAGTCAGCTAGCCTGAAAGGAAAAAGTGACACTTCTGCTCAGTGTAGTTAACTTTGCTCATACACTGCCTTGAGACACCAGTATATTGTGGCTGACGTGAAGAGAAATTGTAAGGAGTAGTAGAATATCGTGAGAGATTGTTCTAATGGTAATGGTGGTCTTCACAGAAATTACAGAGTGCCTCTATATTTTAAGTTCCTGTGCGAAATATCACTAGCCCTTACCCTTTGTTGGGAAGGTAACTGCAAGTGTGATTTTTCAGTATGAAGGGAGATAGGTATGGAGGAAGGAGTTAGCAAAAGCAGGAAACTTAACCCACTTTTTGAGATTCCCCTGCATGTAGGACTGGAGGATACTTGCATTTTGGGAACAGCTTTTTTGGGTGGGAATAGTATCTGCATCTAAGGTGGAGAGGAGGATTTGGACCTTATGTTTCTTCAAAGACTGTATGTATCCTAAGCAGCTAGGACTCTCTTTTGGACTTACTGCTAATTATGTGCATATTTATGATGAAAATATGATAACACTAAAATTATGTTTTTCATAGTATATCACTCCATGATCAAGCAGGTGACTTGCTTACAATTAAGTCTCCCTGTCTGTCTACTTCTTACTTGGAGGGCCTTAAAGCTTTCTTCAGATGGTTAATGATTGGCAACAATTATCCTGTAGTTACTTCTCCCTGCTGTTTTGTCTTCTTCCTTTGCCCCTGCCCTAAGTGATATGCAGGGATATGCATTACATGAAATGAGATCATAGGAGTGCTATATTTAAAGTCATTCAAAGTGTGGTAAGAACTCACGAGTTATTAATGATGATGTTAATGTAGCCTCTTTGAGGTATGGAGGCAGAAGGTGAAGAACACTGATGAGATAGCAAAGGAAAGTTGGTGCAGAGCTGAGAATAGAGTGACAGGGTAGTGCTATGGCTTCCTTCTATCCTTCTAATGACTAGACATAGCCTGGGACTCACTCATCCTAATCCACATTCTTTCTTGGAAAAGCTTACAAGGGTGGTAGCATCAAAATTTTTGTAATAAACAAACGAGGCCTTTTGGAGAAAATTCTGAATGAAGCTTGTGCTGGATTCTGGGAATCTCCTACTTCTGCTTTCCTTTGTGCTTTCTTAGGCCTGTTTGGACATACATTTCCATTTTGCTTGTATGCAAATCAGCAACAGTAAGTCACAACTGATCTACTTCCAAGGCTTTGGGGAGAGGTTTAACGTTAATGTGCAAAGCTTGTTTGACTATAGATTGGTTTGGGGATTTTTTGGAGGGCGTGGGGTGATAAAAGCTAGAAGGTGGGTCTCAGGAGAGTAAAGGGTCACACTTTTTATGCAACCCAGGATACAGTAGGGCTTTTATACTGTGGGGCTTTTCATGCAGCCCAGGAATGTTAACAGAATCGTGGGCACCCAAATATTTCTGTTCCAGTTGAAAGGTGAAAACCTTTCATAAAAACAGTTAAATAAAATTTTTGAATCATCTGTGGTGAAACCTGTAGGGTTAGGAATAAGCTGAAACCACATCGTTCAGTCTTTAGCTGTGGAGATCAACTCAATTAAGTTTGAGCAGTTTTCAGTTTGTGTTACTTTGAAACCTGGCTGTATAAATACAGATAATTATGAATAGCAAGAAAAGAACCTCAATGAATGCAGAATATTTGGGGAATACATATGGCAATATCCTCAAATTTAATTACAAAATTAGTGAATCCTGGCAGTGTTCCATTTCTTTGTGTGCAGAACATCCATATATATTTCTTCAAACAGGAAAAAGTTATTCAGATTGAAGGGGTTTAAATGCTAATGTGGATTTAAATGCAGCTTCAGAACCTTAAGGACTACAACCCAAATACAGAGATGGTAACAGCGTGCACATCCACAATGTGGTGATTGAGAGAGAAGGAACCCCTGCCAGTTTTTTCTGAAGGCAGTTTTTCCCTGTAATATGCAGGAGGAGTCAGGTTGTGCATTAAGGACGCTTGTTTCTAAATCAGAAAGTTTGGCGAAGACCTGTGAGGATAAAGGCAAGTGAATGGACATTGAAGAT
This sequence comes from Coracopsis vasa, assembly GCA_026283785.1. Taxonomy (NCBI): domain Eukaryota; kingdom Metazoa; phylum Chordata; class Aves; order Psittaciformes; family Psittacidae; genus Coracopsis; species Coracopsis vasa. Next base: position 8,929 of record JANHGB010015788.1, on the reverse strand, counting down.
GTTATAAATGTGGACAGGAAAGAATAAAAATATGTCAGGAAAAAATACAGACCAGTGCATTTTCAGGAGGAAAATCATCAGGTTTCAAGTGAGGGGGGGCTTCTTGGAAAGAAACATGCTGAACAGCTCTCAGTGTTGTAGTGCATGGTACACACAGGACTGCTTCACAGCAGATGTTGGAAGCATGTCTTGGGATAGTCATGAAGGGCAGAACTCTGTTTATGGCAATGACCACTTAACGACAGTTCATGATCTTTTCTCTAGAGTTAACATATGTGAAACCTATGGGTTCAGATTGTTTCAGAACCAATATGAATATAAAGTGATTCACAGCATTCCTGCTTGGCTGATGCAGGATTTTTCCTTGGTGTGGACCATCTACTCCAATTCCAATACACTGGCTTTTCTGTACTGGAAGGCAACTGGTGCCCCTAGGAGCCTTCTCTGGGCAGTGCTCCAGATATTCTGCACATTAGAAAGTGTTTCCCCTCCCTCCCTTTCTTCAGTGTATCAAAGTGTTATCTTTGCTGTGACACACGACCAGTGAAGGATCATGCTCTGATCCTGAAAGTGAGTGGAGTGGTACAGCTCTTGCAGACGTGCTTTATCTCCTCTCCCCTTCCTGTCCACGCCAATATACCCAAATCATGCAGAAAGCATTCATATTACAAAATAAGTATTTTGCTGGTACTTTTAACCAAACACTGAATATTTTAAAAATAGGAATTTTAAAATGCACGGTATTTAAATACTATTGTACCACACTTGTACTATTAAAGTACTCCTATTTAGAGTGCATAGTACAGTACTTGTGGTTTAACCCTGATGTGTACAGTACAAGGTGCTCTTTGCTCCCTCTGATTCTTTTCTCTTTCTTCTTAGTGGCTCTGAAATGGTCTGTGCAGTAATACCAGTATAGTATTTCAGCTGTGATCTGAAGAGTTTACAGTCAGTGAGCTTTCCTGGCTGCGTGTGATGGCACACAAATCCTGAACTGCCCTACCTTTTCTAACAAGCATTTCACTCTAGTGTAGTTAATTCATTTCCCGTTACACTGTTTACTGGATTTCACGATGCTATGTTCTTGCTAGCTTATTTTTTTCTTTCTCAAGATCTTGTTCTGTCATTTTAATTTTTTTTCCTAGCCTTGTTTCTGTCCAGAGGTCTTTTATTTTTCCTGGATTTCCATAAAATTTCAACAGAAGCGTAATCTGTTTGTTTCATGAAAATACTTTTGTCTCTCTTTGTAAGTGTTCATGCAGAAACTGAAATTATTTCTTTTCAGAGAATCATTAGGGTTGGAAGGGACCTCTGGAGATCATCTAGTCTGAGCCCTGCCAAAGCAGGGTCACTTTACAGCGGGTTACAAAGGAACGTGTCCAGGTGGGTTTTGAATGTCTCCAGAGAGGGAGATTCCACAACTTCCCTGGGCAGCCCAGTGCTCTGCACCCTCAATGTAAAGAAGTTCTTCCTCATGTTGAGGTGAAACTTCTTGTG
>JANHGB010015784.1:0-32388 GCA_026283785.1 Coracopsis vasa | reverse complement strand
AAGTCCTTCTCCACAGGGCTGCTCTGAATCTCTTCTCTGCCCAACCTGTAGCTGTGCCTGGGATTGCTCTGACCCAGTTGTAGGACCTTACACTTGGCATGTTTATAAAAAGTCTGTAATCAAATCAGGCATTTTGGCTTCCTTTCCCTGCACTTGGGAGGTGCTTGCCCCTCCAAGAAGCAAAGGCTGGGATCTATAAGTTTCCTGAAGGGCACCAAGGGATGTACTCTCTCCAGCTTCAGGATACCTCTTGCATTCACACATATTCATCACACAGGGTGCTTACCACACTTCTCACAGTGAAGAAGCCTCCACTTTCAGGTAAATATAATCACCTATTTATTGCTTAAACATTTGCTTTTTGTGGAACTCGTAGTTGAAAAATGGTGTATCAATTAGCTGCTCTGATCAGGGAAAGGAAAATAAACATATTGATTCAAATGATTAGCAAGATCCAAAGCCAGTGAATAAGCAGTAAGAGGAGAAACAAACATTTGAGACAACTCACAAACCTAGTTTTATCAAAATGTGTGGGTTAGAATAATGGAACATCTGTAAAAATTAATGCTTGTAACTGAAAAGCAATGGGAAATGCTTATGAAATAAAATATCCAGAGTTACTGTAGTTAAATGATAGTTTGTATTTTATAGTAGTTGAATGTTAGAAAAGATGTTAATCTTATGCTTCAGGTATCAAACCACTCATTAAAAAAAAAAATACGAAATAGATGTAAGGCAGATGATCTCTCACATAACTAACATATTTGATAGTCTTTCCTTGAAGCATTTGAGGCAGGTTTGTGTTTAGCAGTCAGTAATGAAATTTCTATATTTTTGTTTCAAAGAACCGACTATGCATTTACGAAACACGTCAAAAGCTTAAACAAAACACCTCCAACTTTTTTTTTTTTTTTTTAAATATAGGTCAGTCTTATAATAACCATAGTATCTGTGTTTGCTTTCCTGTTACAACCATCAACCAGAACAATTGCAATTGCATTGCAGTTGCATAACAAAAAGTATTAGGAGTACATCACAACACTATAACATACTCTAAAGAAAAAGAGTTAGTCACAGGACTAGGCAAGGTAACAAATTGCATCTCCTCTGAGTCATAAATTCCTCTAGTTTCCCTACTACTTCCTTCTAGAAGAATAAGAAAGTTTCTCTTCATCTTTGTCATGGAGCAGCCCCTGAGATACTCCTGGATTTTTCTTTCAGCAGTCTCTATTTCTGCTTGAGGGTAAAAAGCAAATCTAGCCTGCAGGCAGAGACAGAGGAAGTTCCATGGTGTAGGTAGCTAATACTTAATCATACGTTTTGTGTCTTTATGCTAAACGGAATTGAAAATTTTAAGGTTGCATATATTCACCTTGACCTTGTCTGGACATGCCTTGACTATTGCAGTAGCCTGTAGATTCACCAGTACGTAAAGACTATTAGTTTTAAATTGAGGCATATTTAGTTGCTTTGAGGTAACATTGTCTCCTGAAGTGCTTACATAGGACACTTTTAGGCCTACCTAAGCATTCTGAGGCACTCCATGTTTCACCAAAGAAGGATAAAAAAAAGTAAATAAAACAAACAATAAAAATCTATTGCATTAGGTGATGAAAGTATGTGGAAGAGAGCTATTTTTGTCAGTAACATTATTTTCAATAGGAGGAATGGCCAGGAAGACTTTCCAATAGAATGAGGAGTCTTTCCTGGTGTCAATGGCAGATTAAGGGCTTTGGAGGATGATCTCATGGAAGTAAATCTGTGAGACTCTGCAAAGTCTGTACAGAACAAGGTCAGTGTGACAGACTGGTGGACACAGTAAATCAGCACAATAATCACCCTGAGTGCTTCTAGTCACTGTGTAGTGTGGCAACTGAGCAAAGGCAAGATCCATGGGCACCTATAGCTGGCGGGGAAGAAATTACAACTAGAGACTGACACCCATGAATTTCGGGAGCAAACATCTGAGAGGAAAGATGATAAGTAAAACCATGTAGCTCTCAGAACTGATCAGCTCTGCTTGTTGTCACAGAAACTATGTCTGTAACAGTACCTACAGTGGTTACATCATATAACCGCATGTAATAGGGTAGGAGCTGGAACAAATAGCTTGCATGGTATGATCACAGATGAGCCATGAAGTGTGGGCTGGCCTGCATTAGTGGTCCAACAGTTTTGTTACTTTCTCCAAGGAGGTGTGCTACCATCTCTCAGGCTGTCCATTGAGCAAGATGCTAGCTAAAGTATGTATTCCTCTGTGTATGATTCAATTAGAGAGTTTCTTGGCTATGGAGGAGTCCTTTTAACTCTTATCTCTGAGGAAAATTTAAGAATGCTTTATGTAGAGCATAATGTGCAATAACCAGACTCAAGCTTTCTTTCCATCCCTTGATGATCACAGAGCTATCCTTATTCTGCAAAATTTAAGTGTTACGGATTTGTTCTAGGCCTTTTGTCGTCTATAGAAAAGCAGACAGCGCTGTTGATGTGGTTTGAGCCACAGAAGTTCTGACACAACGTGAACAATTCATGAGACTAGTTAACCTATTCATTATTGGTATTAAATGGCAGGTTTATGTTCTTACTAGAGTTTATCAGCTTGTGGAAAAAGAGATACCTTTTGGAATTAAATTAAAGGAAATTATGTTTGAAGATGCATGCTTTTTTTTTCAATGTGGTACAGTTTTTGTCTCTTTAGACAGAAAATCCAATTTATAAGGAAATAGCATAAAGTATCTAGTATATTCTTATTCTTTCAGGAACATTTTAGATAAAAAAATTATGTAATATCTTCAGGGTTGTTTTTAAATTATGGCTTTTTATCTGTTAGTATAATATTTCAATTAATAGTGAAGAAAGTAATTTGTAAGTAAATTCTCAGATAAACACGTGTACAAATAATAGAGACAGAACATTTACTCAAACCAGTTTATTGACATAAATTAATTTTCAGTTAATTTTTCTTTATTTCTGTAAGAAAAATAATTTTCATAAATCACAAAATGCAAACCTACTAATTTATATAAGAATTAAAGTCACCTTTATGGGAAAATTTTATGTATAATAAGTATTTTTCTGCATGTCAATATTATGATTATGTAGAAAGTTACTACTGTTTTATTGTATTTATCATTTAGAAATGAAAATGGAAGAAAATGAAATATTTTATTATTAGAAATAACTTTCTTCCATAAAAGTCAGCAGGTTCTTTTAATTTCCAATGTTCATATATTTTTGAGAAATGCTATCCACCTACTCCTAAGTATAGTGAACAAACAAAATAAGAAAGCCCTGGGGTTTTCTTTCAGAGTCCCAGGAAACTGTTATTTATCATGTCACCGATATATGCAATACTGACTGTCTTATCGTGCATAGTGTATAATTTAGGCTGCCACAGGAATTATTTCCCTTCTTGTACACACTTTCTCAGATGAAGGACTTTGAGGGTCCTGGGATTTGTTTATGCATATGAGTATACGTATAGTTACTTTTCTAGATACATAAATATAAATGCATATATATACACACACATGCATATGTATATGCATGCAAATATATGATATTTTCCCAATTCAAAAATCTTTTAAAAATCCTATCAAAAAAGATCAGTTCAGAAGCAGATTTGGGAAAGATTTTTCATTGTAAGAAGACCAGTATTCGAGCCTCAAAGGAATATACTGAAAGCTCTAATATTACCAGCCTAATAGAACCTGGTAGATATTCTCAGCTGGTATAAATCTGTGCAACTGCAGTAACTTCAGTGGGTTTTAACTGCAGCATGTTTCTAGTATAGAGCAAAAATGTTTGGCTTGATTGTGCAAAACTGATTATTTATATCCTGGTTAGATTTTACTGTGTCCCTATTGGCATTAGGTTTGCCAATAGAAAAATCTAAACCTCCTTTCTAAAACTGCTTCTTTTTTGCTATGTTCGTTCCAAAGCTTGTACATGAGAGATGAACAAAGGCAAATTCTTTCAACGTGTTCCTTTTTCATGAAGAATAGCATAAAGTGTTTTTATTTAATATAGGTAAAGCCAAATTACTTAGAAAAACTGTTTCAACTGTTTAAATATCCATAATTTTTATTTATCTCTAATTAAGAACTTATGCAGAATGACTTCTGGGATAACCCCGAAGAACACAGGTCTTGTGGTTCTTATGCTTTTAATCCATTATTCCAAAAGATTAACTGTAATGTAACTTGTGTATTAAAGATTGAACAGAAGGAACACTAGTCTCATTAGTAAGGACAAAATCAAACCCCTTAAACAGCATTATTGGCTGTCAGCCTTGTTTTATCTGTGTCTAAGTTTGAGATGAATACTTCATCTGTTGGCTACACTGGAAGAAGTTTAGTTAGATAATTGTGTTGAATTAACAGGATGTCTTAAGCGAAATCAGGAAGCAGTTCTTGAATTCGGAGTGTGCACTTTGTGTCTTTGCCAGTTAGAGCACAAACCCAACAAAACCTTCAGCTTTTCTTTGTCAGCTCTTGGGCAAGAGATGTACTGTATTCCATCCATAGGCTTAATTTTGGCAACTATATCTATTTTAAGTTTCAATGTTCTTGCACTTAGTGGCCCAAAGATCACTGCTGAACATAACATGGAACTATAAAATCAGTGTAAGGGAGCCAATAACTAAGCTTTTGCAATCAGTGTTAGAATATTTATTCTTAGACACATTCTGCTGCAGAGTGAAACTCTCCTGTCTTCTATTACAAACAGGCTTCACTGGGAAAAGAGGTGATCAGAAGAGATTTTGACATTTTGAGGTTAAACTGAAAAGACACTTCCAGGCAGTGAGCATATTTCACGTTCAACAGTGCTGCATAAGTACTGACAATTGTCGCCTTTTCCCATTCTTTACAAAGTCAGAATGGGTAAAGGTGCTATCTTCCACACTGAAGTAACTATGTTCTCTATTCTGTAATTCAACCAGGTTCAGACTTGTTTACTTTTTTACACCTATTTATGAATCCATCAGTAATTTAAAACTCTCTAGTACCCAGTTTTCTGAGTCTTTCTTACCTGCCAGTATAAGAGTAAAAACTAACTGTCCTTTTCATACTCATTCTAGGGTAAACTTATGCTTTTATGAAACATAATCTGTTTTTGTGGCTTTAATAATTGTTAAAACATTCTGATTCCTTGCATCAAGAATATGATACCCAGCATGATTCAGTCTATGTTGTTATAGGTATTTATCTCTCATTTATCATACCAAATGTATGGTACATTGCATTATAAAATACGTACCAGCATTTTGAATAATATGTGTCCTACCAGGTTTCTTCCTACTGTTTTTTCATTCAAATAAACAGAAAAAAAGAAAATTTTACCTGCTATTGGTAAAATACTAGAAGTAGAGCGCAGTTTAAATATTTTACTTATGACTCTTCTTTAGCTTCGATCGTGAAAGTCCTGGCCTGCTCACCATCTTTCATTTGAAAACACTTGGGGGTCATATGAGTTCTTATATTTTGACACCTAATCTTCTGATTTTCCATTAAAGCATCGCTAGCAAAATTTAGTGCCAAATTCACTGGGGCAGCAATGGAAGTGCATTCATGTTGGCAGCCCATACAGTTTTTTAAATGCAATTTTGACAACCATCATAAAGTAATAGTCCTACACATTGCATCTTGTTACATGAAATTATATTTTATCGTATTCAGAAGTTGCTAAAAGAAAAAGAAGACAGAGGATTTGGCAAATATAGATGTCAAAAGAGTGATATTTTTTAGTGAGAAGCTAAGTAACTGGTACCCTATAGTATGCTTTTCCCCACCACAATCTATGAAGTCAGCTCCATTGCAGAGTTTGGCTTCAGGAGATACTCTGATACCAGTTTGTGGGGCAAAGGTGACAGAGACAAAATCTTGTACTTCCACCATTAAACAAGTGCAGTGTGTTTGTTCTCAGTGGTCCCTCCTATAGTACCTTTATATTAGCAAAATCGGGAAAAAACTTGAATTAATTTAGCTATGCTGTGCTAAGAAATTTTGAACTGTACTCCAAGCAAAATAGTGTAACGTAGTGAAAAACAAGAGTACTGAATGCAAATCATCTTACTGCTAACTTCAACCAGGCAAAAAACAGAAGTAGAAGCACAGAACATTCTGTACTTGTCATAATCTGTGATTTGTAAATGTCTCGTAGCCGAGTCCTGACAGATGCTTTGTGTAAGAGTGATCAACTTTAGCAAAGTTGTTAGTCAGCCCAGCCCAGCCCTCCCTAGTGATCTGAAACTGCTGCTCCTTTGCTGCAGGCTCAGTTCAAGCTCTTGTAATAAATCATGCTGACGTCTATTCCTGAGATATACAGGTTGGACAATGGGGAGTCTCTTCACCTCCTGTTGCAGTTCACTGAAACTGTTAAAATACTCTGAAAAGTAGTTCATTTGTCACATTATTCTGGTTAGGAAAAATGCTTTACACTGCTGTCTTACTACTTACCCAAGAGTCTTAATGTTTTCTAAGTACTGAAGACTCCTAGAACTCACAGGAAGTAAAGAAGGGTTAATATATATATTCCACAGATACGTAATTTGTAAAACAAAGAAGTTATCATCCTTTTGATCAACTTTCAAAGGGGAATCTCATTTTTAACAACTGAAATGACATTTCATAGAAATCCCTCAACTAATCAAAACATTCCATATCTTTATCTCCTTAATACATTTTTGTATCCTAATTTATGACTTCTGTTTCATGTGTCTGAGACATATAACATTGCTTTATCACAAACTTTATAAACACAGAATCGCAGAATAGTTAGGGTTGGAAAGGACCTTAAGATCATATAGTTCCAATCCCTCTGCCGTGGGTAGGGACACCACACACTAAATCATGTCATCCAAGACTCCGTCCTATCTGGCCTTGAACACTGCCAAGGATGGAGCCTTCACAACTTCTTTGGGCAACCTGTTCCAGTGCCTCACCACCCTCACAGTAAATAACTCCTTCCTTATATCTAACCTAAACTTCCCCTGTTTAAGTTCAAACCAATTCCCCTTTATCCTGTTGCTACATTCTCCAGCATCCTTATAGGCTCCCTTCAGGTACTGGAAGGCAGCTATGAGCTCTTCACACAGCCTTCTCTTCTTCAGGCTGAATAGCCCCAACTTTCTTAGCCTGTCTTCATACGGAAGATGCTCCAGCCCCCTGATCATCCTCATCTACTTGCTCCTGTCCTGCTGGTCACACTTTCTATGCTATGAGCGCACGCTGAAGCCAGATCATTTTAGATTTCTAATCAACCAACACCCCAAGTTCTTCTCCCAGGGCTGCTCTGAATGTCTTTTCTGCCCAACCTATCACTGTCATCTGACAGCCATTAAAATCCTAAATTCTGTTCAGGTTTTCCAGGCAGTGAGAAGTGATGAAGATAGGAAACATTTGAGCTCGCATTGGATGGATCCTTGTCTTGAGAGTTGCAGTATAGCCATTCTCAGCAACTGCCAGCATTGCATGGAAATATGTTGATCCTTGAGGATGCTATCTCCAAAGACAGCAGAAGCAGTGCACTATAAATTTCAAGATGGAAAGGACTGATTTTTGTTTTAGTAGTTGCTGAACAGCTTCTCTGGGAGTCTGATGAGCCTTGTGTATTTTCTCAGTCACATAATTTTTAAGTGTTTTATCTTCTACACTCATTATAAAAGCATTGCTAGAGTATTTGCATAGAAAAGAAACATTGATTTTAGATATAATACTAACCACTTTCTGGAAAATTGTTTTCATAACGGCTGCATTATCGAAAAGTCTTTGAGTTTCTATAGAAGTACCCAAAGCAAAAAAAGGAGACAGGTGATAATGCCACAGTTCCCAAAAACATCTACAATGGAATTATTGCCTTGCAGAGCTTATATTTCACTCCACACATTTGACAATTGATAGTCTGTGAAATGGAAGATTTGGGATTTACTAGACCATTTACACATTGTCTGCAATTTTTGCAGGTTCTCACAGACCATGTAACACTTTTGGAACAACAGTGGAAAATATTACAGAAACATTATATATTATATTTTGTATATTTTCCTCAATGTCTCCTACTTTAGTAACTACAGACTATTTTTATAGTTAGGTATTTACAGTAGTACATAATAATAAGCACATAATCAAATGAACAGTCTCTCACTTGAGAAAAAATAACAGTTCTGTGATTTATTTTTATGTTTTGCAAGCATAAAGCACTTCTGTGCTGTCACTATCATCTGAAAAAAAACAGCTCTGATTTATAAAAATGATGCTGTCCCTTCTTTAATACTATTTTATTAGCTGTTATTGTGGAGATGAATTGTTCATTTTCTTCCAAATCAAGAAATTACCAGAAAAACAGCCCAAGTTAGTTATCAAGAAGTATGTTATTAATATTGTTGACATAAGAAACAGAACTAGTGGAAAAAACCTTGCCCATAACCTGTCATTTCTATTGACACACCTAGTTCAAGAAGGAAGAGCAAGGGAGGCTCTAGAAGGGAAGCCTGCATGGTTCCTGCCTCACGGCTTACAGATGAGTACTCTCCCCTGTTGTAAAGGCTGACTGCAAAACTTGTGCTTCCATTTAGCCTTGGTGCAAGGGCCAAAATCCTTTCAGTGTATACTCCTATGAGCATTTTCCTACTATCTATCTCAAACTAAGAAAAGAGACTGGAGCCAGGTTAAAATTGCCCATAGTTTTAAGGAGTGGTCACTAAGGTAATATTCATAAATTTCTAGTAATTGCTCCCCATCCTCTTTCATTCCCAGCTGTATACTAGTTCCTTTAAAATAATTAAAATTATTTTTATAACCATGTGATACTGCTATGGTCTTTAATACAACTCCAAGCAGAACAAGGATTTAATGTAGTGAAAACAAAAAATCTAAGCCTCAGGAAAGAGCAGCATGTCTCAATTATATGCTCAAGTAGCTTTCTTCACCAGGCCCATGTGTGTATGTGTTACTTAAGTGGATAAAACTTTACTAATTTTGCTTGCCAGCTCACCTTCAATGATTGTAGCATATATTTTGTTATAGCCAGTGATTGTATTTATCAGGAATTGCTTGTATTTTATTTGAACTAATTATTTTTCTGTTAGTATTGCAGCATACTAATCAGTAGCAATAAATTCCCTGGAGAATTTGGAATAAAGGAATCTCATAAGAAACACCAAAGTACTTTTTGTCATCTATTTCTTTATGCAACCTAAGCAAAATGAGTTAATTCATTTTTAGTAATCTTAATATTTAGATATGTTAAGTCATGGGTAATAAGCCTGAAATAATTATTTTTCTCCTAGGTTTGATAACAGTTCATTTTGTACAATTTCTTAATTCAGCTTTTTTGAAGTAAATACACTTTACATGAAGGTCTGGTCTACATTTTGTTAGTGTTGCAAAACCACTTTGAAGTGACAGAAAATGGCAGACAAAATTTATGTTACAGTTGGAAAAGTCCAATTGTCTTCTGGTGTGTCATTTATATATCTTTCTTAATTATGGTTTCAAGTTTGGGGCTTTTGTTGTTTGGGTTTTATTTCCCATCAGGAGAATAAACGTTACAGTTAGCCAGTAACTGGAAATAAACGCTAATCAGTTATGAACTGTGACTAAATTGGGCAGATTTAAGAAGATGTTGTATTTTGGAGCTGCACCCTCATTTCAAGATAGTTCTTTGGTTAGTGATAGTTGCAGTTTCTCTTTCTGATAATGTGTTTTGGCATTTAGACAGCTACATCAATATCTGGAGAGCAGGAAGTACCTAAAGTGGATGATTCATCCTGTTCTAAGACAACTCTGTAAAATAGTTGGCTGAATTCCCTAAGGAAATATGTTATACTCTTCAGTGCCTAGAGAGGGTCCTTGACAGCCTGACTTAAAGATTGCAATTAAAATCAGGTGATGTTAGCACTGCATTTCCCATTTAAACAGACTAGTGTAATTCTGTCATCCAAGCAGCTGCTATGTGTGGCAGTACTTCTTTCAAATGACCTCCTCCTTTGCAGGTGATGGGGCCTTCAGGGCTTGCCCAAGAGCTTCCTTGCGTATGTTCAGGGACTAGGAGAGTCTTGCTTTCTTACAACCTCTGTTGCGTTGATGGACATATGTAACAATCGCTTTTGCTAATTGCTAATCTTTTTGCTAATTTTGCAATATAAGTGATGAAGTATCATTTATAGCAAGTTGTACTTGCTGTTTCTGGGATGGAGTTAACTTCCTTCATAGCAACCTGTATGGTGCTATGTTTTGGATTTGTGACTAAACCAGGGTTGGTAACAAATGTTTTGGCTCTCACTAATCTGTGCTTGCAGAGCATCAAGGCTTTCTCTTTTTCCCACTCTGTCCCTCAAATTTTCTCTAGCAGTCTTGTTATTTTGTAATTTCTCTGCTTTCTACACACTCCACTACAGTATCATAAGCTGCTAACCCTATAATAAAGAGAAAAGTTTGTCGTAAATGGACCCCTATTTCCTTACTAGTTATGTTTCTGTAAACTAAGATTACACATTTGCTGCTGCTTTTACAGATGTTTTGGAACAGGTGCAAATATGTCTATCTGGATATTTATATTTAGTCCAGAGATCTGTTATTTTCTTCAGTAATTTTGTGTCAAGTGTTCATTTAAAGGTAAGAAATTTTACTTCTTAATTTTCCATAGATACCTAAAATAATTGAACTATTTTAAGTTCCTATCCCCGCAACAGTGAAAGCATTATTTTAAGTTCTTGCCTTCATCATCCTAGGCATTTGTGTATATACACTTAAAAGACAATTGCATGCACTTAAAAGACAATTTTCTCGGTGGTTTTGTTTTATTCAAAGTAATATTTCATGACAATAAGAACAACAAAAGCAGCAAAACTAACAACAAAATAAACGATAACAAAACACTGTAAAGATTTATTTTGTGAAACTGTGAATACACATCATGAAACTTTAACAACTTTTCCATGTTTTTTTGTATTGTATAAATAATAGTTTTGCCCACTGAGTATGCATGGGAATATACATATTTATTTAATACAAATGTAGTATGGAAATAGTATGAACAAGTATCTTGCTAAAGTCAGATGTTTGTAGAGGGCATGGTTTCCTGACAGCTATGCCTTGTCACCACATTTTCAGTAAGTAATTCAATGAAGTTGGTTGTAGTAAGATCAGCAAGTGTTCCTACATGATAAGAAGTGTCAGTCGCTCACACTGATCCTTTGAAAAAAGAAACGTACTCTAAAGATACTGTCAAAATTGTTAGGCTTGAAGTGTGACCTACCTTGATAGTAGTTCCCTATGGTAAACCTACTGTAAAGATGGTAAACAGTTACGGAAATGGGATTTGAGAGAAGTAATACAGGGTTGCAATTCAGGAAATTTTGACTTCTGTCGTTGCGCTTTTAACAGTATATGTGGTGACATGAAGAAAGTCACTTGGAATAGGTTGTACATGTATGACATCTCTTCATTTTGGTGGACATCCACAGTACTTTGGGTAAGCATATGCCGGATTTCCATAGCACGTTCTCTTGTGGCAGCAAGGCAGAAACCACTTCAAGGAAATGGCGTCTTTTTCAGCTCCTTAAGCCACCAAGGACATCCAGCCAGTTCTTATCCAGAGTTCTTGAGAAGTTAAGCTTTTTTCCTCCTTTTCTCATGGGTCTGGGTTGTATAAGTACTGACTAGATTTTATTATTTGATTTTTCATTCCAAGTCTTAGACTCTGCAAAATGTACGCAGTAAAAGAGGGTATGCATTAATGTTAAAACTGATGTAGATGTTGTTTACACAATGCAAAATATATATTTTTGAATTTCCAATTTCTCTGAAAAACTTGGTTTCTTGTAGGAGTAATATAGCTTTTCTTTTTTTACTGGAAAAAAATTTTATCTTTTACTAGTCCTTAAACCTGATATTTCTGAGATTAAATAATTTAAGACCAAGAATATCCTACTGTCCTCAAATCTGTATGAACTGCATGTTGAATAGATAAAGCATATTACCCCCGCTTAGTTACTAGCTAAACTTTTGACCATCTTTGAATAAAATATGGTAACTCTAGGAGGAACAGGAGTTGTAACTTTAGCTGCTTAGATAGACATATCCTTTTACCCAGCTCAAAGCATCTTTCCTAGAATATTATGTTTCTACAGCATTATAACAAAGACAAATCTGAAATATGAGCCATGACACAAAAATTTCTCACCAGTTATCATCTTAAAAACCGAAGAGATAATAACAAAAATGGGATATTTTTGAATGTGGTCTTAAATTATAAGCCTTTACACAGATACTTTTTTTACAGTGAAATTAATTGTGCTACTTCTGTTCTCCAGCACACTTCCAAATTAATTGTACATGTAATTACCAGGGTAGGATAGCTGCAAGATTTGTAATAAAATTTTTCAATTAAAATGTATTTTGAAAAATATCTTTGCATAAAAATGTCAGAGCAGTTACTAAAGAGTTGCAGATTTCTGCTTCCCCTGCTTCAACATTTCTGAATCATTTTGAAGATTTAATATTACGATAAGATTACAGACTTCTTATGAGAGGGGTGTATCCCAGAGAACTGATAATCTCACCCCAGAAATAGTTAATCATGGATAATTTGTACATACTATTATTATTTACATTTATTGCAGTGATGATGCATGGAAACAAACAAGAATAGTGCCTGATTGTACTAGATAAAGAAACAAATGCCAAGAAGGATATGAGTTTTGCATCCAGCAGATTTCAGTCTGGATGAAATACATGCATGAGAAATGAATGTTGTGTAAGCAGAGCTAGAAGCAAATGTGATGTTAATTCCATGGTTTTAAGCAGGATAGAAGGAGGAAGAGATAAGGGAGGAGGTAAGAGCAGGATAGGAAGGAGAGGACTCCAAGATGTGGGAGCAGAGCCAGGGCTGTGGGGATCACCTTGGTACCCAAACAGTGTGAGAGCAATAGAAGTTCTCCCTGGGAGCCAGGCTTCAGCCCAGTAAAGCTGTGCACAAAGCCCATAGGGCTGCCAGCACTACACTCATCTTTTTTTCCAGGGAATGGACACAGGGTAGGAAAGGGTGCAAAAATATTGTGTGTAGCTTGCTCAGTAATCACCTGAACAAATGTGGATTTCTTGAACTGATCCTCAGTTTAGCCATTGCACAGTTCTGTTTCCTCACCCCGCTCATGAGATTCATGCTAAATGAATCCATTTCTTCAGTTGTATTTACTGTTCCCTGGCAACCACCCACCTTGGAAAAATTAAATCCTGTGAAATGAGAAAGAATGGAGGGCTTTCTTTCTCTCCTTTTCTCCCTTTCCCTCCAGCAAGGCTTCCTATGCTTGCTTACATGTACAGTAGGGCAGTCTGAATCTTAGTTATTTTCCTGTGATAACAGGTCTACAAATTGATTAGGGGCATGTCAGATAAGCTTTAAACTCAACAAAGCTTAATCATTTGAATAATTTTGATTTATAAAATATCGGAATTTTTCCTTGCATTTTCCTCAGCATGTTCATGCAGATGGTTTGTTTCAGCTAGGAAAATGAAATGAATTTTTAAAAGATGACTTCATTCAAATATTTTTCTAATGTAACCGCATGGTAGAAAACTAAATGAAGGCTAAAATTAATGATGACAGAATATTAAACAATAAACAGCTTTTGTGTGCTACTTAAATCCAAATAATGATTTTTTTTTTATTATATTTGAACAGTGTGCCTAGGGAAAATATATACACACATTCATCAGGGAAAGCGTCCTGGAGAGTTCGAGGGGGTTAACTTGTAAGGAAAACACAAGTATTTTAGTACACATTGTGTGTGTTTGTGCTTATGTGTGTGAAGGGAGGGATTGCTTAATACGTTTTTTCTATTACTTTTACTTTTACTTGAATGTTGTTTGTTGTCTACTATTATACATTTAACTTACTCTTGGGAGGTAACTAACATACACTTTTGAAGAAAGCTTCAGAAAGGAATTTAACTGCATAAACAAAAGGATGTCAGCAGCATAGGACCTCATGATTCTTCAAAAAATAAAGTAGAAAGGTCGTCACAACCGAAACATCAACTTAAAGAAAGCAAATTTAAAACTCAAAGGACTGGTGTATTAGATTATAAGTAGCAAATCTAAAAAAAAAAAGAAAAGGAGACTCAGAAGAGCTCAGAATTCCTTAATGACATTATATATTGAGGGCACGTTAACATTTTTCAATGCAGAAAGTTGGATCAGAAGTTTAACAAGCAACCACCATGGCTGAATCACAAGCTCTTCAACTCCATAAAACTCAAACATAAAGTAGAAACAAGTTTAGTTTATTAGAGATGAGTACAGGGTGATGGTCACATACGTAGACACAAAATCAGAAAAACACAAAGTTTTCCACTGCTACCAAGGGACATAAATTACATTAAGAAAATATTATTTAATTCTAAGAGGACCAAAGCTCTGTTTATGGCACAAATGTGTTTTGTTCTTGCAACAGGCAACTTTTAACAGTGAAGTGATACTTTGCACAACAGCTTTTTCTCTTAAGCTTTGGATGATCTTAGATTTCCTCTTTTGGGCCAGGCTAGGCCTAAAACTGATGCATTTTCCTGTTGAAAGAAAACTCAAATTATGCCTCTAGTGGTTTGCTTTGTTGTAACTTGAATGGCAAATTATTGCCCTCACTTTTAATTTTTACTTCAGGTAAAACGTGGTGGGAATAATCTGAAAAGCTTGAAATAACTGTCTTACATTGCGAAAAAAAAACCGTATTCTTCTAGAACAAAGATATCAAGGCCTGGATTAAGGAGCTCAGATTTTAATGTAGTGAAAATGAATTCTTTTTCCCACACACAGCAGTAGTGTAATTGACATATGATTATATATCAGCCTTTGCCAAGAGTATTGCTAAGCACTTTAAGCCTGGCAAACTGTGTGTTACATTGCGATTGGTAGAAAAATCTATAATTTTCTCTTGGGAAAAGGCCAATCTTGTATCAACTCAAACGTTGTACCATATTCCTTCCATCACAAAATTCCAGCTGCACATACTGGATGTGCTACTAAAAAGATGGATTTTATTTATCTGTAATAGAATTGAAAATTTATTTAAGGAAACAACAATAGTTTACCAAGCTTGGCTTTCCAACTGTTACCGTCTTTGGAGTTAGAAGATGCCCTTGGCTTCACCTCTGGATTTTAACTCAAGAGATACAAAATTAATGGTAGTAATTCATTATCAAGGGCTGTAGCAAGCCATATCTTGAGCCCCTGGAGCCTTTTCCCCTCACTGTCTTTGAGTTTAATATAAGCTTCCAGTTGTGCAGCCCAAATATGTATAGTCAAGAAAGACTTTGGTTAAACCCTTCTGTGATTATTTTGTTTAATCTAATGGGATACTTGGAATTATGAAAGCTTTTTTAGGAGGTGTGAACCGCTGTACATAGTTATTGCTTATACAATATAGCATATTGCCAAATTATGTTTGTAATGTAAGATTATACATACACAAAAGAAATTGCTGAAATCTATTTTACTAGAAGCTAGTATTTTAAATAGTCAGTTTTACAGTGTTATTCACAAAATGCGCCAGCAGCCCTTCCTTCCAGAAGAAGGCATTAGCCATGCCAGCCAATAAGTGAGATATTGTTTCCCAGTAGTTTTCTCTACAGGGAACAAATAGTTTTGCAACAATTTGTATTTGAGAAGAATCCATATAAAACCTCAAGAAGTTGTTATTTAATTTAAATTTTAACAAATACTAGAATAGAATCATAGAATCATACCCTTTGACTGCCCCTCACAGCTTTTCTGTCAGTGACCTTTTCACACTTTTCTCCTGTTAGCGTGGGTGTGATTTGAGGGTTTTCTGAGAGGTAAATATTGTTCACCGTCATGTTTGCAGGCAGTCTAATTAAGCTTTTGTTATTTTGAATTCAGATCATAGAAAGACAGTGTTTAAGTGAAGCAATAATTGTGATTCTTGACCAATTTGACAATGCATGCCTAGTGGGATCTGCCTCCGATCTGCGATTGAATAGCTGGGTGCCATCTCATTCTCTGACATCTGAGCTGAAAATGCACTGCTGTTAGATGGACAGATTTATTCTACTAGAATGACAAACTATATAACTGATACTAAATACAAGGATATTTTGGGGCTGCAGGAGCAAGAAGAGAGAGCCATAGGAGGGTACAGTTAATTACAAAAACGAATTGACAGACCATTTCTGGCCTACATTTCTTGCAGACCTGAATTAGTTATTTTTCACTGATCAAAATAATTGCCTAGCATTTATGCATATATTCAAAAGCAAGTAATTTGCTGTCTCACTAAAAAGAGAGAGCATTCAAGATGCCACAATACTTTGAATGCTAATCCTTTTTTTTAAAGTAAATTAAACAGTCTCTTTACTGTCAGTTGCAGTCCTTTAGGACAAATAATCTATGTACTTTGTGCAGAAAAGTAATCAAAAATGCCTGCATGATGAAATGTGCTTCTTTGAAAGATTACTTCTGAATACTAGTGCAAAAACTCTTCTGAGACAAAATGGGCAAAGCAATTCACTTTTAACCAAAGGATATCTTTTCCCAAAGTGCATCTACATTCATCATGATCAGAAGGTGTATTTGACTGTATAGAGTCCAGACTTATAAGTTAAGAGAGCAAGAATAAACCTTTTTTTTCTAGAAATGCTGCAAATGCTTAATTAAGATTGAAGTTATCTCTGGGATGACAGTACCTTTTTATATGTATCCTAAATGACATTTATTATCAGAACCTCATGCATTTAAATGCAAGAAAAACTGGGGAACAACCTAAGCTGTGAGTGCTGCAAAGAAAGTTCAGTAATGAATCCTGACAATGAGGCTCTAATCATTACTTTCATGGCAATTATGTAGTGTGCTGAGCAAGACTTCAACTCCTAGAGAAAGATGGACAATGAATACCAAATTTTGACCTGCCTTTTAAGACATTCTAAACTAGAATAATTTAATTGGGATCACATAATTACTGAAAAGGCAATCTGAAGTGCATTATCATCCTCCTGTGTCAGCCCTGCATACCTTGTTATCCTGTTACAGTTTGTCAAAAAATTGTCACAGAAGACTGAATCTTACAGAGAATAATAACCCTACTGCTGCTTCTTCAAGCCTCAAATCTGAGTTCTGCAATAATGAGAGGACTCTACTGCTGGGAAGAACCTTTTTCATTTGTTTGGGGTATTTTTTTAAGCTAGACCACCCAGCTACCCAGCTATATCTGTCATAGCAGGGGTAGGGGTTTAAAAAAAATATTTTAAACAGTGGAGTCTTCATGGGGTTTGTTCACTCATTTATTATGTGCTATTTGTAGAGGTGTCTAGCAGTCGCTTGCTTGCTAATGATCCCTTTCCATTTCTGTAGAAAAGAAAGAACATGGAAATAATAGTTTTTAGGATGACATCTCATCTGTTTTTTACAGGAAGTTTACCAGTAGAATTTATTCTGATTTTCTTTTCCATTTCATTTGAATCCACAATGAAGTTTGATAGTATACTGCTGCAATATACATCTCGGTGTTTCTGTTTATACCATTTCTTAGCAAAGAAAGAAGGCGGCAAATAAGCGTTATGGACCAAATTACTTACTTACTTTGTTTTTCATGCCCACTCCCATAGCTTTTGAATTCTACCAAAATGAAGGAATCTGAAGGAACAGCTAAGATAAATAATTTTCAGATGAACTCTTCAACAAATTTAGCTTTTATATGCCAAAATCTAAGATAAGGCCTTCTGCCACTGCCACTGATACTTGGATTGGGAGTTTATTGATACACCAGGACATTGTCATTGCCACTGTCCTCAAAAACAAATATTCAACTATCTTTCCTGCATTTCTTTTTACTTTGTCATCATTCACTTCCCCAGGGATTGCTGTAGCCCTACCTGAGCTATTCCCTCCCCATTTCCGTGGGCCACAGGCAACTGTGTTTTGTCTCTACAGATACTGTAAATGCTAACACTGCTGCCCAGCTGGAAGTCATGCTTGCCTGAATTTTACCTGCAAGTTCATTGCTGTGCATTCATTTGTCAGACCACGCAAAGTTCTATATCATGTGTGGTGTGGAATTCAGAAAGGAAAAGCATCAGCTTTCATTTTACCTAATTTTCTCTTGATGATGCTTTTGAAATCAGCCAAAAGAGAGACAAGCTATTGTTGACAGCTTGGTGTGCACAAAGGAGATCAATCTTAACCAGATCAGTCACTGCTGCAAGCATTCCCAGCAGCTCCCATATCTTTCTACTTGAAGTGCTTCCATTTGGAACTGCTATGCACAGATTTTCTTCTTCTACACTTAATCAGTAATGACAATTTGCTGTCAGATTTTGAGAACCTCTAAATAAGCACAGGGCAATTGAAAACCAACTGAATTACTGTGTTTAAAAAAATATTTCAGAGAGAACACCTTAAGTACTCAGCAATAGTTACAGATGAGGTTTAATTTAGTGACTGGGCAGAACCTTATGACCCATAACTGAGAGTGGACCCATACTACTAAGACTGGCTCAGCATATATGCTAAGAGGTGAGTGAAATGCATTAGTGGTACACAGTGCTCTGTGTGCAACAGAGCTGAATCTATCCTTGCTCCATACACATCAAGAGAAATATCTGAGTGTACTTTTGTGACTTGATGTGATGGAGAAAACTTGGCAAGTTAGGGGCAGAAGTGCTGGAGTATAAATAGCATGTGAGTCATGACAGTATTGTTGGTATGGTGAGGAGCAATTAGGACTTCCCAGATGTAGATGGGTTTATTATGCTTTGGAATGAACCGTGGCTTCATCCTAATTTTGTTTTCTGGGGAAGGGAAAGGAGGAGAAAATTAGTAGATTACATGTGTCTCTCATATGGACGCACTACAGAAAGAACCAGAAAAGGACACTGTAAATAGGACATGCTACCAATGTATATCTTTTTTTTATTCTTCTGAGCACATATGATTAATTTATCCCATGACTTATAATTAATTACCATGTGAATTATGTCATCAATGGAAATTAAACAACTTACATTACAATTTTAAAAAAAAACAACAACAAACTCATTGACATCGTTAACAGTATTTTTTTCCCAGCCAATGCATGAGGAAAATAATTATTTAACATTTCATAACATTTGTCAATATCTCACCCACAAGTATGATGACTCTTTTTAATAAATCTCACTGATGTGACATTGATGCAGGCAATCCCATGGTTTTTACCTAAGCATCAGTAAAAGCTTGGGGATGTTAATATATAAACAGGGATGTAAAAAATCCTTGAAATTGCTGACAACTTTAAACTAATATTTTTTGATCAAATTAAGCATAAAACAAGATAGTTGCATGAAAATTGGACCATTTTATGATATTATGTTTAAATGTATTCAAATAAGATTTGACAAAACAGACCCCCCAAAAAAGAATAAACTATTCTAAAAATATATTTTAATATTTTGACTTCATGAATATGTACACTTTTTAATCTAAGCATATTTTTCACTGCAAAATTAATTAACAAAATATTTCCTGGTTGCAGAAGTTTGATCCGTATCAATTCACAAGTTTACGCAATTACCAAATCAAATGTCAACAAAAAAGCAAAACTTAAATAAAAGGCTGTTGCCTCTCATCCTCATCTCGTGTCAAACACAGATTAATTAAAATCTGTATTACAGTAAGTTAGATTTCATTCCATGGAATCATCAGAAAAACTAAAATATTTTTCTTTCTTCTCTTTTGCTTTGTCTTCCATACTGGTTTGTACTGTGCATTCATTAAACATACAATAAACTAGATTAAAACAACCATATGAAAAGAATCTCTCGGGTTTTGTCTTCAAAGGAGCTTTCTATTTTAACAGGTATAAGTCAGTCCTCAATTGTTTTTAAAGTGTAATGTTAATAGCAGTAATTATGTTCTCCTTTATTGGCATTTTCTTAATTGTCACCCACAGTTATTTACATGTGAATACAAAAGCGGCATTTTACTTACTGCTAAGCAGCTGTGTAGTGTCACTCGCATAATTTATAGCATGACTAATTAAAATGGATGAGTTTGCTATAATGTTCATTGCAGTGTTTACTGCATGAAAGTTATTCAAATATTCAATGCAACAACACAAAATTCCTCATTAATGTGATAGTAAGCATATATATTTAATTTAATGTGAGGCTACTTTCTGCCAAACTGAAAGTAGATTGAAAACTCCTTAGTGGTAGCATGATGATTTTGTATATCTTCTTAACGCTTTAAAATAGTTCTCTGGATGTTGCCTACATCTGGAGGGATGTCATGAATATACAAACCCAATTTCACCCTGCTGGTGATGGCATCCTTCCCTAAAAACAAAGGTTTAGAAGGACCTTTTGTGTAATCCAATTTACTACGTTTCTTCTTTTTTTCTTTGTTGCTAAGTGGAAAACAAGGATATTATTGATATGAATTACAACAGGTTGTAGCTGTCATAGTTTTTAAAATTTGTTTGCTTAATTTCATTTTCACAAAGTGCTGTGGGTTATTTCCTCCGAATTACATGGATGGCTCTTGTCACCACTTTGCATCATTCACTATGGAGAATACGTTGCTCTCCTTTATAATAGTCATGAAAAGACAATGACAGCATTCAGTGTTCAACAAAGTTACCAAGTCTTCCATCATAACCAAATGCAGAAAAGTATACTTTAACAAATTCTTTGTTACAAATGCTCTGAATATACACTCCTAGTGTGTGATCATTCTGATAGTACAAAGCATCGAACTAATTAGCAGTAGCCTGCATGTAAATGATGTTGCTCATGTTAAAGAACTTTGCATAATGCCACTATGATTAGTAAAGCAATTACAATAGTAGTTGCATGTCATTAATAATAATTTTAATAACTTCTTTGTACTAAGTTTAGTTCATTTTTAAAGTCCTATATCAAAATATTCCGTTGCATTATGTTCATCAAGAGTTTGTATTGTTTCTTGGTTTTAATTTGCATATTTTTGTTGAACAACTCCTGCCATTTAATTTAAATTTTTTCTAATATTTCCCACACTTTAAAAGAAACAGTTACAGGACAAGGGATATCAGGTTCAAACTTGATCAGGGGATATTTAGATTAGATGTAAGGAAGAAGTTCTTTACTGTGAGGGTGGTGAGGCGCTGGAATGGGTTGCCCAGGGAAGTTGTGAATGCTCTATCCCTGGTGGTGTGCAAGGCTGGTCTGGATAGAGCCTTGGGTGATGTGGTTTAGTGCAAGGTATCCCTGCCCATGGCAGGTGAGTTGGAACTAGATGATCTTAAGGTCCTTTCCAATCCTAACTGTTCTATGAGTCTATGATTCTACATGAATACTACCTTAGTATGAACAAGTGAATAAAGAGCAGGTATATCTTAATGATTCATTTATTCTAGCTTCTGAGATCATTTGCACTATGAATTTCTATCCAGTGTCTTTTTGTGAGACAGAAATAGAGACAGTTCTGAGTTTAAATAAAAAGAAATCAAAATGCTTTGTATATGCCCATTCTCTTATGTACTCACAGTTTCATGCACAGGTAGCACTGCAATGAATTCAAACCATCGTTTACTGCTCACTGACATCCAGTACTGTACCTGTAAGGCTACCTTTTGCAGCACAAAATGTATTTTCCAGAGTTATTTAGAAAGATATCAGGTAAGAGCCTTTCATTTAACTGCAGAATTCACTCTGTGGTCTGTGTATTAGTGAGGCTGTACAAATAATATACTGATAGCTTTAATTTACAAAATGTAACATAGATGCTATCTTCAGAATGAGGCTGCCACTGCCTCCTGTCCCATAGGTCTTCCGTTCATGTGACCTATGGACCCTTCTCAAGATGAGAAGGAAAAGCTGAAGGTGTTGTACTGGAAATGCTCTGTATAGGAAAAGGATGAATTTTCTTTATGGTTTGCTTTGGAAAGGCAGAATTAGTTTTAACACCTAATGAAGAAAGAACTTTTATCTTCAGTGCTTAACAGCACAAGCGCATAGCCATCAAACTCAGGCCCTAGTCTGGAAAACACATCACTATCAGGCTTGAAGACTTGTTAACTCCATCTCTTTTTTGGGGTTGATCTGCTGGAGTTCAGGGCCGGGAGATGGCACTCAACAGGCTGGGGAAATGAAAAGGTGAAAGCCTCAGGAATTTCAACAAACCAAAATCCCTGCAGCTGGAATGAAATAAGAGCATGGAGCAGCTTGAGGTGGGGGCTAACTGCTCGGAAACCACTCTGCAGAAAAGGTCGAGGGAGCCCACACATTCATCAAGTTTAAGTTGAGCCAGCAGTGAGCCCTGCAGCAAAGGCAGCCTCTGCACTCTGGGCTGTATTGGCAGTGATGGAGCTAGCATGTCTGTGGGAGTGATCATTCCCCTCTGCTGGCATTTGTGAATCTATATCTGGAGTAGTATCTGTTTGTCAAAGAAAAAAGTGAGAAGGGGAGTACTTTGGGGTTCCAGGTAAGACCTCCGAGTGTGGCATCTGTTCTGCATGCCATGCAAAGAGAGAGACTTTGTCCCATTCCATTTCATTTCTCCATCACTGTGGTGGCCTGTTCACATTGGTACAACTCATCTGTACCAGGCAGACTTTTTTTCATTATCTCCTTGTGGGTGTCTTAGTTCCCACTCCCACAAGTCTCACTCAGGGTGTACCTCTGGAGAGCTTCTACAGCCATTGCTATGGTTGTAGAAAATGTCTTTTTTAACTAAACATTAAGAGCTGAATTGAATTCTCGCGGTTCAGCAGTATATATGCATGACTATGCATATGTATAGGGCAGCCCAGATCCTACCCTGGTCTCTAAGAGCCATATACCAGTTCGTTATCTTTTTCTTCTATTGGGAAGTTCCTTTCTTTGCCTTCCAAATCAAGATGGCTGACTTTTTCCCAAAGCCAAATGGTTTTAATTTAAAAATGTCACTATGCATCCCAGAGCAGTGGAAAAATGAGCAGTGGAAATGTTCAGCTCCAAGATGATATTCTTCCTTTGTTGACCGAGTTGTAAATTCATATCACTTACCATAGTTCCTAGCATATCTTTACATTGAATCAATATGGATATTTTGGATACTGAAGCACTTTGCAGTACTTCAATCTTCTTGTTTTCCTTCCGCAAAGATGACAACTTATACAGAGTTTGATATATATGTAGCTCTTTTCCAGCTTGTTCTTTAGCTCAGATAAGGCTATATACTTTTGATAAGGAACACTGCTGAAGAAACAGGCACAAGAAAAGAATAGAAAAGAAAGCGGCTACATGTCACTGTTTTAAATGCAATAATACTTCATCCCACCCCTTCACATGATATTTCAAGTTAGCACAATCTTTCATCAATTTTTACTTACAGGGAAGTAATACTTGGATATTTTCCCCTACATTGCTTATTGTAAAAAAATTACGTAATTAAGATTTCTCTCAACAGCAGTCTTAAAGGCTGCAATAATTGAGCTTTAAAAGGTCTATTTTAATACTGCTACAGGTAAACTACTACAGCATTTTTTGAAAGCTGCCCAACAAATCTTTTTTTTTCTTTTTGTCAGTTGCCTCAATGTAAGCTAGAGGTGTCCAAAATTGAGCAGACTCAGTTATATTTTATGTCAAATTCTAAGATGTTAGTGGTTTGGGTTTTTTTTTTTTTTCTTTCTTTTGAAATTGCTTGTTGGAAGGTAAACAAAACCCCTGAACATTTTCAAAGAACAGAATTATGATGGCTGAGCATCTTGAGTGAAAATGTGGGTACATTTATGCCTGTACCTTGAATTGTCTCTCCACACACTTCTTATGAAAAAAATTCATCTTTGTCTAAACTGATACATCTCTAGGCAGCTTTTCAGCTTTATAAAAACAACATTTTGATGCAATTTCCCTTGCCAAAAATATTTGACTAAATCTGTTTTAAGGCAACTTTCTTGTCTTATACCAATGATCTGCTGTGTGTAAGCCTCTCCAGGATCCATTTGAATAACCTTTGACAGATTAAACCTCACAGAAGTCCAAAAGGTATTTTGGGTGTGGTGAACAGGAAGGAAACGGTAAGGGCTGGGAGGATACAGAGACAGTGGGGCGCCTTCTCCTGCTTGCACTGGCAGCTCGACCCAGCGTATCTCTGCTGCCTGTCTGTGTCTCACGATGACACATGAGCTGGGCTTGCTGAGGAGCTAAACTTGAGAACAACACTGCTTGGCTCGAAGCATGAGATGAAAGTAGCTACGTGTAGCACAACTGTCCCTTTCAGAGGAAGGTCAGTCACACTAGCATTCATTTACAAGGAAGAATTTTGGATTTTAACTTCTGCTGACTGATCCAAATGCTTTCACTGAGGAACCCATGCCTAAGGAGTTCCTGAGTTCAGATCAAATGTTTCTGTTTCATCTAGGAACCTTTTAATTTTTCCATACCTATTCCACCTCCATCACATGTTCCAATTTTTAAATTGCTGAAAGAGGAAAAAAGGAGCTTTTACAATGTCAACTATTTCCAAAGTCAAAAGTATTGGTATAGCAATAAGAACTGGATGTTTCCAAAAGTTTCTTCAAATTTTTTCAATAATGAGAAAGGAGGCACACTGCCATTTCTATAAATTTCTTGCCATCTTAGTTTTTCTTCAGTCTAATTTCTCACCAGCTAAGCTTTGTAACTAAATCTAAACCCTTCAGATTACCTATTCTTTTCCACCGCCTCAGACTTTATGTGCAGAAAACTGTTGCAAAACATTTACCCTTCACAGAGATGTCATTACTCCTTCCCAGATTGATTCCTATCACAAAATCAACAAAAACGCAAGAAGTGCTACTATTCAAGCTTTTCAGATGGTGGCAAAATACCACTGGAAAAATCAAAGTGTAAAAGATGTCAGCCATCTGTTGTTTAAACCAACCAAAATGCATTTATTGTAATTTTTTCATAAGGACTGTGTCTTTAGAAGCAAACACATGCACATTTGTTGGCAACAAAAAGCCTTTTTTAATTTTGATAGGATGAGGAAACATTTATCTTTCCTTTCCCTGATGATACGGTATTTGGAAAAATATTAATTTTTATTAACAAAACCAGAAAAATTTAAGTAATGAATCCAGCTAAAAACCACATTATACTGCCTTGTGTAGCTGACAAGATGTTCTAATATTATAAATTAGTCAGATGTTGGGTTATAAACAGAAGTCTGCAACACATTCTTTCTTCGTGCCTCACTCAATTTCTTCAAACATGATGTTGTCAGAAATTAGAGCACAAAGATGGAAGAAAAAGGAGAACCAAGATGTGAAAAAGCCCTGAAAGAGAGGCTAAGAAATATGGTTATTTCAGATCTTCAAAGACCCTTACGTGCATGTTAGCTCTAGTTTGGAAAAAAGAAGAAAAAATCTGATATTAAGAGATTTATTTATTAAGGTATAGCAACACTTCCAAAGCAAGTTCATCATCAAAATGTTAGAAATATTTTTTCAAGCATGGATTTGACTGATGTCAACACTTAATAGCATAATAACATATATAATTATGTTTTCAATCAACAATAAAAAGAATTTAAGTAGATATTCAAGAAGCTGTTATTCTTTGAAAACTTATCTAAGTACATCAGAAGGATTTTTATGATACTTCTGAAGTGAGAAAATTCAGGAGTTCTAATCATACTGAAAATGAACACAACATATTAAAATATGGAAAAGGAGGACATATCAAAATATATTGTAGATAAAACAATAACATTCTTCTGAAATATCATTAAAAAACCATCAGATTGATTAGTGTGTTATAGTAGTACATAATTATACTAAATTTTTTCTTTAAATTATTGGTTTTCCCCTTGTTTTGTCACTATAGGAAATTGAGGTGGTTTTATTTCTTTAATTGTCCTTTTGTTTTTTCCTGGACAAGTATGTACTTATGTGAAAGTGTAAAAAGTTGTGCATCATGATGTTATTAAAAGCATTTGGAAACAAGACAAATTCTGCCTCTGGAAGCTGCTTTTCTTACAGTAATAATTTTAAAATTAATTTGAACTTGTATTATGAAATTCTGGTTCCAATGAAGGGAGAAGAATATTGCTATTGATGTAAATTGAACCAGGAAGTCATCCATAAAGTAATTTCCTTCTTAATAGAAAAGCTGATTTAAATACAGAACTTATCACAAGCCCAGTTGAGCAATTAGAATCAAGAGCTGTGGTAGAGAAAAAGAAATCTGAGTTATGATGTATTTATCGCCATGAAGGGAGGGAAGGGAGCCAGGATGTTTTCCAAAGCCATAGCAATAAAAGCCCACCACAGGAACGTGTGCACTCTATATGCTGTCAAAATATTTTTTAAAACTTTGATTACAATCTTAGTAGCTACAAGTCCCTTGTAATTAGAAAAGTTAGGTGCTGCCATCACTGTCATTCTCTTAACATGACTTAAACGAATCTTTGAGCTGGTGATTAGTTGAAATACAAAGTAGGTTGTAGTCAGAATCTTTCTGGGTGTGAGAGCAAGTGGGATGCTAGTAACCAAGGGCTGCTGTTTCTTCTTGCCATAAGAAGATTATACCATTCCAATTACAACTTATGGCCTCGAGTGCCCTGTGGCATGTACCTCCTATATCTTCCCTCTTGAACAGAGCACTTACTGTTAACAGCTGAGATGTGGGTCTGTACATGTGGGGAGCTGGATATCTTGTCTCTCAATTGTTTGAACTTCTGGGACAGGAGTTTTTCCACAGCCAAAATGATGGAAGGGTTGAGATTGTCTTCAAACTCTCGGAGTTGACAACTCACTTCATGCACTGTTTGTGCTGCTGCATCCCTCCAGCTCACTGTTGCCAATGAGCTGGCACACTCCATGTAAATTTCCATCACATGGGTCATGTACATTCGACTTCATCTGGATCTTGGGTGTATCCCTGGCATCTGACTTACAATAGATCTTCTGTAGAACGTCTAATTCCCTCAGGTACTGAAGGCCTTTCTCTATCATCCACTTGCCTGGGGGACATATAACATCTTCCTTGTAGGGATATCTTTCTTTCACAGCTAACAAGAGCTGCCTCCAGAGGCTGAGGACTCGTTTCTCTTTCACAATTGCTTTGTCAATTCCCCCTTCCCTAGCAAGTGATCCCAGCTGCTTGGCTTTCTTACCCTCTAGTTTGAGACTGTTGGCCCCATTGTCCCAGCATCAGAGCATCCAGGCAATGATGTGCTCACCTGGAAGATGGCTGAAATCTTCCTGCATATTCTGTGCCTCAGTCAAGGACGGGGATCAAGAAGTTACCTCTTCTGCCTCTTCCTCTGTTCCTTGTATTGATTTTTGTCATTCTGATGTTTCCCCCTCTAATTCTGGTATTGAATCTTCTTCATTTTCCTTTGCTACAGGAGTTGCTTTCCATTTCCATTTCCTCTTGCATATAGGGACAACTGATGGCAGCACAGATTAGTCCTTTGGTTCAGCTGCAGTAAATGCTATCTGGGGTTGGAGTGGCTGCAGTGTCTTTCACTGGGGTCGGAGTGGCTGCAGTGTCTGTTATCAGAGTTGGACTAGCTGCTGTGTTCGTTGTTAGGGATGGAGTAGCCACGTTGTCTGTTACTTTGCCATCAGATCCAGAAACATCTTTTTCCTCTTGAGGGTACTGGATAGTGTTGAGCAGGGCTCTGTAGGCATAGTCCAAGCCCCAGCACGTTGTGGTGATTTGTACCTCTCTAGTGTTGCCAGGATGACACATACGTTTTTTAAAAGTTTTACTAGTTTTTCCAGATTTTGCACTTGTTTAGGGTGAAGTTTCCAAAACACTGGAAGGGTCCACTGGCCTAGGTGCTTGTCCATATGATCCCACACACCCTGCCACTCATGACTGTCCAACCTCGGGGAAGATCTCTTGGTGGTATTCTTACATAGTGGTCTAACCTTAAACAAGATTTGAACCATATTCAACAAAATGATGGTTCCCAGCAAAAGGAGCAGATTGGTTTCAAGGGTACTCAAAGGATATTAAAAATTTTTAAAATTCTCAAATGCTACTGTAAGTAGTCTGGTGGGGGAGGGGAAGGTGCAGAAGGATGTCTCCTCTACAGATTGGCCCTCTAAGCGGGGGAGGTGGAAACAGATGTAATTGTTAATAATTCCCATTACATGGCTCCCAAAGTATAGAGGTGATGGCAATGCTACGAACGCATACCAGATCAGTTTCATGATCAATGATTCTATTGCATCACAACCCTTTATCATAAAGTGCAACAAAACAAGA
Source organism: Coracopsis vasa (assembly GCA_026283785.1). Taxonomy (NCBI): domain Eukaryota; kingdom Metazoa; phylum Chordata; class Aves; order Psittaciformes; family Psittacidae; genus Coracopsis; species Coracopsis vasa. Next base: position 4,175 of record JANHGB010015784.1, on the reverse strand, counting down.
ACCTTAGCCTAGGCCCCAAAGCCAATAAATGCTAAAACAGCAAATACTTGCTGCAGTTAAGTATAGCATACTATAATTGTGACATAACGAAACTCTTGAGACCAAGCACTACAACTCCAAGAACAAATAAATCAACATTATGACGAGTGACTTAATCCGAAACAATGAATGCTTATTATAAATTCATTTTGACACACTCTGGTCAGATCTGTTGTTATCTCAACCCTTCATACCCCACATTGGGCACCAAGAAGTACTGTCATGGTTTAAGCCCAGCTGGTAACTCAGAACCACACAGCTGCTCATTCATCTCCCCTCCTTACTCGCCCTGCTCCAGGCAGGACGGGGAAGAGAAATGAAAGAACATAAACCTCACAGGTTGAGATAAGAATAGTCCAATAACTAAAGTATAATATAAAACTATTACTACTAATAATAATGATAAGGCAAATAACAAGGGAAGAGAATATAGAACTAAAAAGGGAAAGGAAAAAAATCCAATAAACATAAGTGTTGCACAATACAATTGCTCACCACCTGCTGACCGATACACAGCCTGACCTGAGCAGCCATCTACCCCTCTAGATAACTCCCACCAATTTATATACTGGGCATGACATGCTCTGCTATGGAATACCCCTTTGGCTAGTTTGAGTCAGGTGTCCTGTCTCTACTTCCTCCCAGCTTCTTGTGCCCCTCCTCACTGGCAGAGCGTTGAGACTGAAAAGTCCTTGACCGGGGTAAGCATTACTTAGCAACAACTAAAACACTGATGTGTTAATCAGCATTGTTCTCGGACTAAAGTCAAAGATGCAGCACTGCACCAGCTACTAAGAGGGAGAAAAATGACTGCTACTGCTGAACCCAGGGCACTAAGGCAATTTATAGTCTTATTTAAATTTATGTCAGCAGACCTGTTTAACTAGCCTATCCAAGGATGGCCTTATATAGTGATCATTCCAGCTTGCCTTGTGGGCAGCAGGTTTCTAAATAATGAATTTGCATTTGATTATCCTGAACTGGGAAAGAAAGGGTGTCATACAATTTTTCATAGAGTTGATTTTGATGTTGCTGACTCTTCAGCCCAGGTTTTCACAGCAAAATAAAGTTTTTAAAAGGAGTGGGAGGGGCTGGTGTGGAGGAGGGAGATGAAGTTACATGCATGTTTTGGTTTCTATGTTGCCATTGTTAAATGTGCTTCTGTAACACACAACTGAAGCTCCCTTAAAAGCTGTTACTGTTGGAATGGGTCAGATCCCCCACCTTGGGCTGCAGAAGTGGCAAGGATACTAGATTTCAGCTGTGCATACATGCTGTGCATGAGCCCAGGGCTTACCCCTTTAACTGTGTGGTGAAACACCAGGATCTTGAAAAGGAGAACTTGGATAACTAACATGCACCTTGGAAAATCCCTCATGAGCTGTTGCTAAAAGATGATTTCAGTGTGGTACTAGAAAGGGTGAAACAGGAACAGCCCTGATCTAGAGATGAGGGCTTATTGAATAATAAAGATGGGTCATGAGGCAAAATGGCTAAGATGCTTTCACATCATTCCTAAAGGAAAGAGATTAGCTTTTTATTGGAATGCAGTGTGCTAGCTTGGAAGAAACAGCTTGCATGGAAAGAGTGAGAAAAAAAAAAAAAAAGAAGATTAAACCAGATAGATAGAAAAAAGAGAGCCAGAGCAGGAAAAGAAGAAAGACTCCAAGTTTCTATAAATCATTTCAAGATGTGAAAATATGTTCTCCTCTCCCACCTGTGACAGGACAAGTGGTGATTGCTTGGAAAATATTTTCATGTTTGGCATTGTGAGAGCTAAATACAAGTTACCATATTGTTGTGAGCCAGGTCATTCAGAGTGGTGGCATGTGGTACAGTTAATGGGATTTGACCCTTTGCACCAATGCTCTGATTTCAAAATCAGAAAAAATAATCAGTAAATCAGTATTTCATTTTGCACTTAATAGTCCTCCTCCCCCTCTCAACCCCTGCCCCAAACTACATAACACTTCCTCTCTCTACACAGAGCTAAGAATCAAAAAGCTAGGTCCTTTTTAGGAATTGCGATGAGAGCCTCAGCTAATATAAACTGGCCAACTTGGAGCTACATTCTTTCCAAAGTTCTCTCTTGCTGTGTCTCATCCAAATGTGTGCGCCTGCAAGGGCTCTCTTTTAAAATACTCCTTAATGTTTATAAATGGGGTTTTAAGGGCTAAAAAAGATGATTTGTGCACAACAGTTTGTGGGGAAGCAGGTGATATGGGGAGTGTTAAATGAGGCAGGCTATTCTTTTTCTTGGAGCTTGGCATGCTTTTTGTCAGCATAATGACAAATACATTCTTGTTTCTACTGGGCCTAGATTTCTAGCAGGCCTAGATTGCTGTGGGGCAACAGAAATCACTCACCAGCAGTGATAAATAGACAAAGTAAACAAGAGAGATGTACTTAAGCAGGAAATGAGGAGTTAAGAGTAAGACAGAGTTACATTTACTGACCTTCAGCCAGCTCATGAGCAGGCACAATTCTGGCAAATGGAAGTAGAGAGGGGATGGAAACAGGACTTTCTACTAGGCACCTGATTATAAGGGCCTGAATTCATTCCATGCAATAGTATATATGAATGTCTGAGACCATACGACTTATTACAGGGAAAGCTATATACAGACATCACAAAAGTTTTCTGAGAGAAAAACTTAAAACCATTGGGAAAAAAAAAATAAAATCACACATTACCGTGGAAAGGTAGAAGGAGGTTGTGGATTGCTCATGTGTCTAATCCTACAAACTTAAAGAGACTCATTCCCCCTGAGTTAGCAGAAATCCCATTACCTGCTTAGGGAGGGGGATTAACATTTCTGTCATAGGTGTCACATCTTCCTCCTGGACAACAATAATAAGTAAGAGATGGGCCCTGCTGTGAGACTGAGATCCTGGCAGTGGGAAGAGAGAGTGATCTCACCATTAGAATCCATCAGCAGTTGTAGTCAGACAAGCTTTGAATGGAAACTGAAGTTGTCTGCAACACCTGGTTGCTATTCATGCCTCTGCTTGACCATGTGATCGCTCTGTGTTTTTAAACAGTAAAATGTGACTTGGCTGAAACTAAGGGTAGTATCTGAGATCTCCAGAAGTACAAATCTGTCAAAGGTGCTAGTTCCTCCTTTCTCTTGCATTCCATCCTTTGTATTTCCAAGTCACCTGTAAGAGTATTGTTTTATCCCAGCCTTTTGGAGTCATATTCCTTGACTGATTGGAGAATCAAAGCAGACTGGTATGGCAGTGAAAAAAACCCCATTCTACAGAAGGCAGCATGTCAAGAGCACTGTGCATTCTTGCTCTGCTTTACAGAGGGCATGATGCCAGTACTTGGAATAATGTGCACTTGGCTTGACCTGCAGATTGTTGGAAGACTGATTTTGACTGGATTAACTTTTGGATCAGGCTCCTTGTGACTAATTTTTGGCTTGAACTTTAGGATTGGGGTTCCTGGAAAATTAGGTTAGGGATCTGGACAGAAATTTAAAGACAAATATCAGACATCATTATGTTTTCAAGACTGCCCTAGATTTAACAAACTAATCCAGATCTTCTGAACTCCTAGGAGACTTGACTGTGCATGTCTGCAGAAGTTCTACATGGTCAAGGCAATGCCTTACAAAACGAGACTTAGGCTTATCAAACCTGTGGCTGTGCACATCTTTCTTCTAGGAATAAGTGTTTGGTTAAATCCTATTTCTCACTGAAATAGCACACAGACCTATCTGTGACTTGTTTCCTCCTTTACGATAGGTTTTGAAGCAGTCATGCACTGAGATTTTATATTTGGAGCCATCCAGTGTCTGCGTAGGAGGTGAGTTTCTATAATTTTAAAATAATATTTGATTATTATAGCATGGATTTCCTGATGTACCTAAAAGAAAACCTTACAGGTCTCTAGAATAAAATACCTGTATTTAAAAAATCCTCAAGGAGTTAAAGGAAGATCAGATCCTTCCCTATTGCCTCATTTTTCTCCTCAGAAGAGGTGTCTTCCAGGGCCTCCTCTTATAGTTTAGGTAATACATGTGGAAGTTTTGTCCATGGGACCTGATGAAATCCATCCTGAAGGAGCTGGCAAATGAAGTTGCTAAGCCACTGTCCATCATATTTGAAAAATCATGGCAGTCAGGTGAAGT
>JANHGB010015783.1:0-17684 GCA_026283785.1 Coracopsis vasa | reverse complement strand
AATGAAGTTGTCTACACGTCCAGAAAAACGTGTGGGTGATGGGAGGAGTTGGAACTGGATGATCTTAAGGTCCTTTCCAACCCTAACTGTTCTATGATTCTATTCTATGATTCTATGATTCTATTCTATGTGCAGGGTGTATTATTTCTCTATTCCACAATTAGACTTTTGAATCCTGTTCTGATTGGGCGTTCATGCTTATGAACTAAGGATTCATCTATTCCTAGTTATACTTGCTCCCTCATTTCATGACAAAAAGCTTAATGTTTTATTATGCTCTTTTCCTTCTCATCTTAGAAATATAATAACCTCCAGTCTCTTGCTTCCAAAATGGTTATATATTTCCTGACTTGTAGTCCACATTGCCAGAGACATTCATTAAATCTAGATGTTAAACATCAAGTGAGGCTGAACAGCTCTGAGAGCTGATAACTAAGTTGGAGCTCGATTCATATTTTATGTTGAAGCAAAATGTTTCTTGTAGAAATCTCCCAGATCTTCATCACTCTGCCTCTTCTGAGGTTTTTTCAAGGTCATCCTGCTCAGAAAAGCTTCTGATATGCAAATATAGCTACCCGTATTTCAGCACAACAGTAACGCAGACGCCAACTTATTAGTAGTTATGATCCGATTTTGTTCTGAAGCCAAGGAGAAGAAAAATGCTTTGGCTTAGATCTAGTTAGTGATGACAATGCACAGTGTAACCTGTGGACAAATTGTGCTTGGGTCAGAGGGTGAAAATGGGTTACATCTATATCCCTCTTTTCATGTGAAGTTTTCATAGAGTGAGGTGGAAAAGATGGCTGCAGAAGATGAACACCACAATATGGGACTAAACTTTTCTGTTGTTTGCACCAGTACCATGTAGATTTCTAATGCCTTATTTAGGCTGGTGTAAGAGTGGAGTCAGGTCCTCTGCAGTAGCATCCACAGGCAATAACTTTAAAGCTGCATGCAAAGGCCTGCATAACATTTATGACAAATTCTTGTCTGACTCCCATTTACTGTAACAGTTACACCAAGTAACTGTACCCAGGAATCTGTCCTTCAGTCCAGAGAATGAATAGATCTGGAGGACAGATCCAGACATGCCCCATCCCTGGCAGTGTTCAAGGCTTTGAGCAATCTGGGCTAGTGGACGGTGTCCCTGACCATGGCAGGGGATTGAAACTGGATGAGTTTAAGGTCCTTTCCAGCCCAGACCATCCTAACATGTAAGTAAGTACCTTTGGATGGATTGACACCAGCAGGTACAGAAATATAACTTGAGCCAACTGCTGTTGTATCAAAGAGGCTTCCCTGTGGGAGTGTCCTACATACTAAAGAATTCACTTTCTACAGCTCCACCTGACTGCTGCAGATTTACTCTCAGAAGAGCAAGGCCATTTAACTTACAGAATCATAGAATCATAGAATGGTTTGGGTTGGAAAGGACCTTAAGATCATGCAGCTCCACCCCCCTGCCATGGGCAGGAACACCTCATACTAGACTGTATTGCCCACGACTCCATCCAACCTGACCTTGAACACTGCCAGGGATGGAGCATTTATGACTTCTCTGGGCACCCTGTGCCAGTGCCTCACCACCCTCACAGTAAGGAACTTCTTCCTTATAGCTAGTCTGAACTTCCCCTATATAAGTTTGAACCCATTACTCCTTGTCCTATCACTACAGTCCCTGATGAAAAGTCCCTCTCCAGCATCCTTGCAGGCCCCTTTCAGATACTGGAAGGCTGCTCTGAGGTCTCTTCTCTCCTCCAGAAGGTGACTGACATATTGGAAGTGGTCTGGGGAGAGGAGGTTTCAAAATGTCCACTGAGTTACCAGCTCAGCCATTCTCATTACAGTTACCACATAACCATAGCTCTGATTGATAGAATGATTGTGATTCTATTCTATTGCAACATATATAAATAGAAAATAATCAACAGTGAAGGCATTCAAGTTTTGGAGGAATAATCACTTACCATAAAGTTAGTGTAACTTCCCAGAACTGCTAAAACTTGGTCAGCTATTAAATAATATGACCTTCTGAATCTTGTGGTTTCAAACTGGGCACCTTGATTAAATGAAATAATTTAAAAACCATTAGTTGCTTTAATTTTATAGTTTGAATGGTTTCTCAAAAGTTATTTCCAATGAGAAACAGTGGTTCCCAGGTGTTAAATAATAGCTTTTGGGGGTTGTAACAATTTTTTCCTACAATAATCAAGAAACTAATACACCAGGCAATTGCATTTGAAATTTCTCTGTTTTCTTCCTTTGCAAGTATGTAAAATGGCACTTACCTTTTAATCCAAAAGTCTAACACATGCATACTCTAATTCCCTTTTGCGTCTAATAGAAAATTTTGATCAATCTTTTTTTAATTAAAAAACATAGATTGTTTTGGCTGCATTTATATTTCCCATGGCAAAAAAAAAGCATCAAAACTTGCCCAACACTGTTTTTATACTTTTATTTTTCCTCCTTTTATTTTTTTGGGCCGAACTTATGCTTACAAACTATATAGATGAAAAAGTGTGATTCATGTTCATATCATCTACCTAGCAAGATACATCCATTTTACCAAACATAAATCTATCTTGAATAGGTGGTTAAACTACTACTTCTTCCATCTACTGCCTTTGAGTTGTGAACAACAATGAGATGTAAAGTATGTCATGGATCAAGTCTCACTGCATAGAGAGACTGCTGGGATGCAAGCAAGGAGGACTCTCTCCCACGCCTTGTGCCCCCCCCTCAGGAACATGGGGACAAGAGAATGAGGCACTAAAAGGCTGAGAGCTGAGCTGAACTCATTTCTACTTTAATATACTGAGTCAGTCATTTCCACATTTAGAAGCCCTAAATGCTCTGGAAATTTCATGAGAAAAGCCTGAGAAATGGGAGGAGAGGAAAAGCAACCAGCTTCCTAGCAGAGCATCATATTCCCTGGGCCTGGGAGGAGACCCAGCTCTCTGAATTATGCTGCCTTATTTGGAGTGCTTCTGATTATTTTCTTTACTATTAGAACTGCATTACCCCCAGAGGCCTCAGGTGGTTCTCTGTATAAACACAAGTCTGCCCTAGATCTGTATGGCCACTCCTCTGTTTGGATTTAATGGAAGAGTTGCACTGTTTGTCTTTCTGGTGGAGCTTATTAAAGGAATTTTTTTCACTAGGTGTTTGATAGAATTATAGCACTTTGCCATTGCTGTGTTTCTGCCATCATATATCACACTGTATAGCTCCAAACCTCACAGAGAACAATAGACAGCTTTTATTTAGCCACCCCATAAGACAATTTTGCTTTCACAGGCAGCTGCACCAATCTTAAATTCACTGACACCAAATGATGGTTGTTTTTGTTCTCACCCTTTCCTTTCCTTACCAGTGCTCCTACCATTGTCCTTTCTTGTTTTCCCAACTGTCCCCTCCCCTTTCCACCTGTAGTGCTTGTCATATCTGCTGTGAGCCACTGTGACTCACTGTCATAACAGAAATTCTTCAGCTTTTTTTATCTGGAGTTAGTGAATTTGTCAAAGCAGATGAAACAAGCACCAGCAAAGCTAGGAGCATGGAGGAGAGTGCAAGTGGAAATGGGGTAAATGACATCCCCTTGGGCAGTGGTCAGCTGTTAATTCTCTCCATCTTTCAGTATAACACACCCCAGAAGACAGGAAGTTCTAGCATCACTTTTAAGGCTGGCAAATTGCTAGAGAACCCATCTGGGTTACTGTGATCCTCTTCCATGCCAGTTTTCCTGGTGGCAAAATCAGTCCTGCCTTCTCTTGTCTTCAGCATTAACTCCCATGACATTACCTGGCATAATATACTACACCTTTCACTGCTGCCTTTTCAGCTGGTTGTACAGTATCCTTATTGGTATTCCTTCACTACTCTACTCTTGCTGAACTAGAGACTGATCTGCCTTTTTTCTGGCCACTCATCTTTTCCATCCTGTATGCAAAGTCTAACATCAAGCAAACCTAAATCTTAAAAAAATAATTAGATTACAAGTGAGATTTTTCTTTAGGCAATTTTCCCCAAACTGTCTTAGTCCTAGACTCATAACAAGCAAATTTACTCTGTTATATATCACTGCTAGCTTAATTCAGAATGAGCTGTATATTTCAGTATTGGCAGCAGTGGCAAATTGGTTACAGTCTACTGAAGTTTTCTATTTCTCCCTGTATAAATTCTAGCTACCTTAGGAGCAAATCTTTGTTGGGAGAACAGATAGGACTTAATATTTACATTCAACTTCTTCAGTTTCTAGATTATTTTATATTAAATATCATTCTGAATGCATTCTAAATTCTGATATACCTAAACTTCAGGAATCCAAGTCCAAACGTAGATCTGAATATATATTATATATGTCGTTAGAGTGAATTAATCTAGCTGATGCAAACCTCAAACTAAAATAAAGAAGAATAACCACCAAGACATGCACATAGTCCTCTACTGACAATGAGAAAAGAGGGATTGATAGCAGCAGATACTGGCATGAATTTCTGCCAGAGACAGCAAAACAACATTACTGCTTGATCAGAGCTTGCAGGACTGTGTTTCTAAAACTCTTCAGTGAGGTTTGGTTCCTTGTTGTGAGCAGGGGTATTGCCCACAGGAGCAACAAGGATATTCACCTACAGACCGTTTTTCTTCAATACCTGATTGAGGTTGGGCTTTAGACTTTGGCAACAGTCCCAAAGGAGGAAACGCACCAGAGCAGTGCAACCCTGCCCTACCAGCTGCCCTAAGCCAGCCCTTGTCTCTCAGTGGTGCCGCTTGGTTTTACCTAGGAATGAGGACATTCCTGTTACTACCTGAAACAGTTATCATCCTCTGAATGCTGGAAGTGCCCAGCAGTGAATTCAGGCCAGGAACTGAAAGGCCCATGATCAGTAAACTGCACAGCAGTCTCTTTATCTTCTCCAAAATTACAGAAGCCTTAGCCATTCCTGCTGGGAAATGGATTTTTATTCCCAGTATTCTGGAGGACAGTTGTATCCCTCCTTCAAATCCACTTCTATCTGGATAGCTAAGAAAAGAGAGGAATTTTTCCCTAGATGTTTTGAACTTTAAAGCCATAGATGACCCCTCTGGAACACAAAGCAGGTAGAAACCATACTCTGTTCTCCTTCATTTTCCTCCCACACTTCTGTTCTTCTCATTTCCATTTTCTCTTCAGTCTCATTTATTTTTTTCCATACTATTAAGCTGTAAGTAGTTGATAGAATGACAATGATATAAGGCTGCTTCTTGCTGTATGCTCCATCCTTTACATGGCTGGATGGGTCTCTGTAATTGCAGCTACTTTTAATCGATTGCTTTCAAATACACAGTTGTTTTCCTTATTTTCCCAGATATTTTGAATTTTAAAAGTACCCATTGCCTATTTAAAACTAGGGCAAGCTTTGAAAGCACACAAGTCCATGTAACTTTTAATTTTTCATTTGAATCTTTTTCCCCTAGTCTGGAATTCTTTATGAATTTATCAGCATTCAGTAAGGAAAAAAACACAGGCAAAAACCAACCAAACATAAAAATCAAAGCAACCAACAAATGTCCTTATATGTCATAGATTTTCCTCCAGGGAAAACTGTTGAGATTTTGCACTTGAAAAACAGTATCTTTCATTAACTTAAGTTGTTCTGAATTGTAAGAAATGTTCCAGCATTCAGTAAGGGTCTAATTTAATGCCCATTGAAAGCCAAAGAAATAATCTCATTTATTTCAGTAAGTACTGAAACAGACTTCTCTTGCAAATTGTGTGTATGCAAGTGGTAGCATTCCTCCAATCCTGAAATGGGTACCCACGGAAGTAGGGTGAGAATGAGTTCTGCTGCACAGAGGAAGCAGAAACAATTGGCAGCATTAGGCAGAAATGACTTGTGATAATTTATAAGAATAATTCAGGTAGCTGCAATACAGAGAAGCCAACCGCCAGGCAGATGATGCATAGAAAGCTCAGCAAACACAATAGAAAAGGTGCTGTTTGAAGTGGTAACTGCTAATCTTTTATGGAAAAAAATAATAGAATCATAGAAACAATCAGGTTGGAAAAGACCTTCAAGATCACCAAGTCCAACCGTTCCCCAGTACTGCCAAGGCCACCGCTAAACCATGTCACTAAGGGCCTCATGTACACAGTTTGTGAACACTTGCAGGGACGGTGACTCCAGCACTGCCCTGGGCAGCCTGTTCCAGTGCCTGAGCACCCTTTGGGGAAGGCATTGTCCCTAATCTCTAATCTAAATAAATAATAAACAAATAAATCCTTGTTCTGTGATCGGTAAGTTCGGTTCTGTGTGTGCTGTGGGTTTGCTACAGTTGGTCATTTGCTGGTCAGTCAACTGTTGTGTGCTGTAGGTTGTGCAGAAGTGTGCCAGCTGAATATGTGAGGAAGGCCTTTGATCAGAGTTTGAAGTTGTGAGACTAATTAGGGAAATAAGTCTAACCAAGGCAAAACCTCATGAGCAGCCAACCAGTGACAAAAGAATAAGAGTTGGGGATTAGGGGGAATGTCTCCATTTTCTTTAAAAGTGAAAAATAAAAGATTATTGAAAGAGAAGCTGTGGTGACCAAAATAATGGAGTAGACAGTAAAAATACTGTAGCTGGATACAGACATCCCAAAGGAGGTGTTCTCCTTCAGTGATCATGTGGTAGAAGCTACTTTTTTGTGAAGCATCATCTAGAGGAATTGATAGAAATGTTTCTAGGGCTAGACTTGGAGGCAAGGGTGAACGGTGTGATTTAAAGATAAAATACAGGAGGAGAGATGTGGCTTATGGGCAATTCAAGAAGTACAGAAATTTGCTGAACCAGAGAGCCCTAACTGTAGATCACTGACTGATCTGTAAAAACATAAGCTTGCAGGGCAAGGTGTCTAATGGTGGAAAACCAGCATTCTGTTCTGGAGGAAGAACGGGCAGAAATGAAAGTGTAACAGCAAGGAGAGAAAGCAGAGTTAGTTAAACAAAATGCAGGTTAAAACAAACCTGCTTCCAGAAGAGCTCCAGAGCATCTATGACAGCATCTATGGACCAGAAACTGAGAAGGAGCAAGAGGTGACAACTTGTGACTATCTTGCATCCTGGGATAACTAAGCAGTGCTTTGCATGACTTTTGGTACTTCCTCTACACCATACAACTTCAGTTTTGCACCTTGGAGAAACCATAACTGGTCTGTATAAATAAGCTGACAAGGCAGTTGACTGTAACTGGTCATTAAGAGTCAGATGAAAAGGCTAAATGTGCACACACATCCCTCTGCATCAGTTTCTACTGTCATTCACATGAGAGAAATTCTTTCATAGTGTGGTAGATGAACTTACCTTCCCACCCCAGCAGAGCTCTGGCAGCTCTCTTGCAGCAAGAATTCATCACTTAAATCTCAGTCTTTATAATTCTCTTCTTCTTGCTACTGTGCTGTCGTAAATGAAACTGGGCTAGAAGTACTGGTAGATAACAGAAAAGAAATGTGGTGTCAGCCTTCAAAAAGAGAAAGATCGTTGTAATTACTGTCAAGAAAGTCTAGCTTTAATCCCTTTTAAAATACTGGAATGAATGAGTTTCTAACCATTTGGAAGATAGCAGAGGCATTAGAAATAAGCACTGATTTCAAAAAGAAACTCTTGCTGTTACTTTTTGACAGAATTACCAGATTAGAGGACTATGACAGATGCAGTGCAGGACATTTTCTGCATATAATAATTTTGTGAGAAATGTAACATTTACAATTAAATCTTAAAACGAACCGCAGCACCACAGACTAAAAGATGAAACAAGAGATTAATGCCTATAGTACGGGACTGGTGTTAGGGACCTGAGGCTTATTTATCACATTCGCTAAAGAGGGTTTCAGTGTTCAAGACTGGCTTTATGTTTGATAACACTCTGCTCAGCTTGAGTGTGGGGCCTTAGGGTAGACTTATATTTGACATGCCCAAAATGGATGTCTGAGATTCTGCTTTCCTACTTGCACTGGGATTTAAATGCTGGTAAAAATGGGAGATGTTTGTCACCATTGCCTGCTTCCTTGCATTCGTTCCTCCTAGGAAGCTCATCATTCTCATTCAGGGAATCTTATCAATCAAACAAAGAGAATGTACAATATTCATTACATATTGCATGCCTGTGTAATGCCCTTTACAGGACAAACAGCATGGAAATGTGTTTTTTCAGACAGTGTTCATTTGGAAAAAGTACCAATACTGATGATTTCCCAAAAGAAGTGGGGAAAGGAAGATGCTTGGAGATACAGTGTTAAAAAAATGAGAAAGTTTCAAACAATGCCACTTAATAATTCCTCTGGAGAGGAATGACAGCTGTTGAGAAGAGTTGTACAGAGGGACTTGAGGGTTAAGAAACAGAAGAAATTATATTAAGGAAGGACAAAAATTGGGGTGAATATCAGGAATCTTCCTATTAGTGAGACTTACTTAGAAGATAATGCAAAAGAATGGTCTAAACTCTCCATTTTTTAAGTAAAAGCAAATCAAAATGTTCATTAGAGAATACTAGCAGCTAGGGAGATTAGGTTTCATGTCCCCAGTATATGAGCTCTGATGCCCAAAAGGCTTATTTCAGTAAATCTGAAGCTCATAACAACCTTCCCTTTCTCTATCGCATGATGGAGTAAGTGTCTAGGAGCTTCTGTTGTTGCAACAGAGTTGAGGTCCTTGGGGAATAAAATGTTAACAGGTCTCTTTTACCTGTACAATGAATGATTTATAATTTGTGGTAGGGCAGCATCTTGCAGTTCTGTTCCACATTGGAGTCCATTGAGCTAAGTGCTGCCAAGGGATGTGATAAAAGTTATTTATTTATCCCAGATCTAAATGTAATAGTTAATCCAATCAATAGATTTTAGAGTGGTTGGGGATAGAAGGGACGACAAAGCAGGTAACACCACCATGGTGACCAAGTAACCTAAGTTAACTAGTTTTCAAGTTGGTGAATTTGTTTGTGCTTTGAGCTCTTAAAGAATCCTATGCCTGCTTCCCATGTTGAAATATCTTTAGATATGCACCTCTCAGTGGAAGCAGGTATTATAGCTAGCATGTCACTAACAGCAAGTCAGGTATATCTCATGGAAAGAAAACATACAAGGAACTCTATCTGCAAGCTGTATCAAAAATTATTTGACATCTTCATGCCCTGAGTGGTGAATACACAAATATGGGCTCCTTTAACCAACCTTCTGCCTTGGCTATCCGAATGCAGGGCAGCGTGTAAAGACTGTGACGGTGTTCCCCTCTGCACATGGAAACTCCTGATGGACCTTCATTTCTATGTTTGAGGGCAGGGTAGCACTGCACAGTCCACATGTACAAGGCTGGGACTCTACAACTAACCTTGAATTTAAATCTGGGACTTCTGAAAAAGGTTTTTCTCTTTTGTGAATCTGTAGCTCATTCTTACAAGATCTTTTCAGATTCAGAGAAGGAGGGGTGTTTTTTCACTGCTTTCCTACTCGTGCTCACACTCGTGGATACTGGGGTCTGAGCTATAAATGCTGTGGAGTTACTGTGAGTCCAGATTTCCAAACAATTATTCTAAATTCACACTACTGGTAATTCAGGTCAGTTCCGGTTCCATGCATGTACATGGATTTTTAATGATCCTAAAGAAATCAGTTACCCCACTTTTTTCTTTTCTGTCACTGAACACTGTGTTCTGCACCTTCATTTAGCATCAATGATAGTGCATTTATATGAAGTTCCTCCCTTTCCCAGGACTCATTAATAATGTAAGCTGCAGCACAAAGGGCTGTCAGTGATGGTTTTTAACCTTGCTCCAAGAAGAAAAATAAACCCTCTGTTTTTAAATGCAAGAGGCACTGCATGCTGAAAGATGTGATAATATAACATGAAGGTATTCCTTCAGGTTATTTTGCTTGATGCAGTCTGATACCATCTTGTAAGTGATAATTCTGTTCATATTGTTCTCAGTACTCACTGGCAGCAACGAAGAGCATTTTTCAAGCTTGACAGAAAGGGACGAAAGGTCAGTATTTCTCTGGCACTTTCCAGGACAACAGCATTTTATAATATTTCCTCCAGATGGACTGCCAGAAAGCGCCAGGCTTAGCCCAGTGATCAAAAAATGCTGTTTATGCCTCCTTCTTCTCAAAATTGTGCAAAGACAATTGCAGTTCCTTGCTTTGGGTCAGTCTGTTGCATTGCTGAACTTCAGATAGAATCCTTATTTTCTTACCGTTATTGATACAGTGATTCATGGTTTGAAACAAACTGGCCACATATCGAAGCTTCAGAAACCTAGGCACAGCTACCTGTGAATGGGAGCTGGAGAGATTAGCTGAATAGTTCGTGGCTATTCAGATGAATATAAATGGAAGCAAAAAGCCCTAAGGATGTGTAGCTACACATACTTCAGTCTGGATATTTCCTCGACTTTAAAGCATAGACAAAGCTTGGATCTTTAGCTGTAGGGTTTCAGTCTGTCTTATTGTGAAGCAATTCATACAGCCTACAGCCTTTTAACTGCATTGCTTTTAATGTGAGTAACTGAAATATGGGAAAAACAAAGTTAATGGTGAGCCAGATAAAGATGTGGCTCTGTAAGGATCCACAAGAACAAAAGAATGATGCTCCTATTGACGTCAGGCACAAATTTCCACTCCACACTGCATAATTAAAGGAAGGTAAATGCAGTGACTGCCGTAGGCAAGTGTGGCTTGTCAGGGAGCAGCAAGAGCTGCCTGCTCTGCAAGGCATGCGGGTAGCCTGGGGTCACAACAAGGTGGGCAGACGCTGTGTCCTCACTAGCAAGGAGTGCAGGCTCACAGAACTGAAGCAAGAAGAGCAGAGCAGATCAGGTGATGATCAGCACATGCAGCCAGCAGAGCAGCAATTGCCAGGCACGTCTGCAGTGATGAGAGAGATATGAGGTTGAGCCAACAGTGAAGGCAGTGAGGCAAGGCCGGGATTAGCAAGGTGTAAGGGCAGGCACAGCATATCCACAATATAGCTTGAGCAAGGGACTGAGTTTAAATGAAGTTCCAAAACCACAACATGAGCAGATGCCACAGATGAGGGCTTCTTACAGCTCTTTTTTGAAGCTTGCTGGTCACAGCAGTCTGGTCTAAGGTCAAATAGCTGTGTCATTCCCAGGAGAGGAAGAGGTTGCAAAGGAGCATTACAGAGAAAGATGGTCACAGGCTGATAGGGGCACATAAGAGATGGATGATGTACTCAGGACCCTGCTATGTTGTTCATAATGTGTCCAGTTTATTTTTAGCAGGTGACTTTTAGGCAGTCTGATTAATGAGGGGTAGAATACTAAAACTAATTTCTTGGTTATGGGGACATAAACTGGAAAATACTATATGAGTCTGCATGTTTGCAGAGTCCCTTGCCTTGTGTATCTTCTGCATGTACACATGCAGACGTTTCACATCAAAATCTCTCTCTTACCTTCTCCAGAACTTCATATTGATGTCCTAACTGCACTTCTTCCCCACTTTTTTCTTTACATCATCTTTATCCATCCTCAGCCTCCAAGTGGCAAGCTCTTGTCAACCACCTTCTGAACTTGTGATTACATTGCTGGGGACTGTTGGCCTGCTTTTCATTCTGATTCCCTTTCGTGTCCCAAGGAAGAGGGCACCACTTCTGTCAATGAAGTCCTAAGGAGGATTTGAAAGTGTTTAAAGGTCAGAGAATTCACCAAAAAGAGTGGTAATAAAGGATGGTGCTAAAAAGGTGCACAGGCTTGGTCACTTCCTGTAGTCCATGTCCTCCTCCTACCCCAAATATACAGAATGTTGCATTGGGGTTGTTGGTGGTTATTGCTTCACCTGGCCCTGTTAGAGTCTGCTTGGGATTCAGTGTCCTCTTGTCTGCAGTTTCCAGGATACCCTCCAGAAGCTTTGTGGTGGCAATCATCCCAGCCTCCGACACGGAGAGGGTTTGTAATGGTAGTTTGCGCACTTCGGTCAGCAGTTCTGCAATTTCACATCTGAGTCCCCTCAGAGCTCCCAGAGGAATGCTGTCCAGTCTGGGTGAGTTATGAACACAGCTCCTCTGCTTGGTCTGATGCTTCCTGTATATTTACTTCAAATCCATCTAGCTCATCTGACCTATTTGCTACATAGAATTTGTAGACATGTTTATGTCATGATTTACACTGAAATCACAACACCTTGAAGTTTTCTTCAGGCTCCACTGAAGAACCTCTCAGTGTCATCCTATGGAAAGATAGTGGCATTTTAAATCTAAAAAATATAAATAAGCCATAGCATGGATAAACCTTTAACCTGATATCTTTGCAGGAATTTAGTGTGGGGTTTCCATGTTAGCTGGACTCTAGAGGGCTCTGAAAGCTAAGGAAGGTCTGTACTACTATAATGCGGTTGATACCAGAAACTATCAGGTAACTCCACTGACACAGATGAGATCAGAATCTGTCCCTATGGTATAGTTCAGAATTATCTTGACTGGCAAAGACAGAAAGAACTGGCATTAGTGAGATCCCCAGGTTTTTGTTATCTAAAACGATGGCCTTAATGCTAGCAAGCCAATATGTCCGTAAGGTTATAAACAATCTCAAAGGAAAGAGTCTCCTGTGAGAAAATGACAGATACTGATTATTACATGGTAACAAAACCAGATGCTCAGATCATCTAAATCAGTGTGACTGCTACAAAGACTACAATAGAGATTTGTCAGGATTTGATATCTAGTACTCTACCTGTTATTTGGACTTTCTGAAATCATTAAACAAGTTTCCACAGAAGGTTTTCATGAGAGGCAGTCTTATGTTCTGTTTCCTCTGAAATATAACAAAACAGTCATTTCCACCACTGTCAGACTCTCATTCAAGTGCAAGTATTGAAACCTGGAAATGAGATTCAACACCCATTTTGATGCAGATACCAAAATGTATACCTGTCTCTCTTGCATAATCCATTCACACATCATGCAAAAATCTTGCAGCAAAGGGTATGAAAGCTAACGGAAGGAATAGGTCTGACATTTTGCAATGAATTATTTCACAAGCCTCTTATTGTTCAGCTCCTTCAGTTATTGTTTTGCAATTAAAAAAAAAATCCAGTTTAATCTGCAATCCAGTTAAATCACACCCAGAGCTCCTCAGGGGGAATAGGTCTGAATTATTGCCTACATGGCAGCTTGCCTCAGAACTTGAAGCTACTACCATCATAAATAAAGACAAAATGTCAATAGCTATTTGAAGTTCTACTGCTATGCC
Source organism: Coracopsis vasa (assembly GCA_026283785.1). Classification (NCBI taxonomy): domain Eukaryota; kingdom Metazoa; phylum Chordata; class Aves; order Psittaciformes; family Psittacidae; genus Coracopsis; species Coracopsis vasa. Next base: position 4,461 of record JANHGB010015783.1, on the reverse strand, counting down.
AGCTTTTAATGTCATTTCAAACTTAGGAGCTTCAGGGCCACTATAGTCCTCCTCTGGGCGACAGACAGGAGTGGAAGGAAAAGGCTGTCTACTGCTTCTTCTGCAAGGCTTGCAGCGACTCTACCACTGAACAGAATCACAGAATCCCAGACCGGTTTGGGTTGGAAGGGACCTTAAAGCTCATCCATTTCCAGCCCCCTGCCATGGGCAGGGACAACTTCCACCAGACCAGGTTGCTCCAAGCCCCTTCCAATCTGGCCTTGAACACTGCCAGCGATGAGGCAGCCACAGCTTCTCTGAGCACCCTGTGCCGGGGCCTCACCACCCTCACAGGGAAGGACTTCTTTCTTAGATCTAACCTGAATCTGCCCTGTTTAAATTTGAACCCATTTCCCCTTGTCCTATCATTACAGCCCCTGATGAAGAGAAAACCACAAAGTATACGGGGACTAGCTGCAAACAGCTTAGTCCTCAGATGTAACAAACTGATCCAAATCTATCACTATCCACAGCATAGCAGAATTATGCAAAGGCCCCAACTATAAAATTATGTAAAAAAAAAAGTGGACTTGAGAGTCTTATTAAATATTCAGGATTGGGTATTTTTATATAAATAAACTTAAATTTTGCTTGTTCAACTCTGAAGCATGAGAACTGCTATGTCTAAATGATGATAATCTGCAAAACATCTATTCTGGAGGACATAAAAAAAGCCCTGAGAGTTTCCTTTTTCTGTACAGAAAGTCCGTGATTAAAGTTCCCTTGGTGCTTTTGGTGCATCCAGCATCAAGGTTAATCTCTTCCTCAATTTAAATCTTTAAAAGGCATTCATTGCCATTTTTCATAGGGAAAAGAGTCTCCAATTGCTAGAGCTGAAAGCCTGTCACTGTGATTTTTCCTAAAAATCATGGCTTTTCAGAGTTACTCTCCTGAAAGGAACAAACTTTTAAGGCATGTTATTTCATAAAAGTGACACAAAAGCATAGATGCTTTTGGAAACCTATTTTTAAGATCTGTAACTCAAGAAAAGTTCCTCTAATTTACCTACAATTTTGACAAAAGAAAGTTTCTGTGCAAAGCTCTACATACCAAATGTAGAACTTACCTGGAACTTAACAACAAAGAGTGTGGAAGAGGTAAGGCAAAGGCAGATATATTTATGTTACTACAAAAGACAGCATTAAGCAACTAAAGCAGTCACTGCAGAGAATGGGCTTTAAATACATTTTCCCCAAATATTTAGGGACAGTTTGTTTTTAAAAGATTGACTTTCTATTTGGGCTGTCTGTCAAATTTAACAGAGGCCATTCACGGATCCCATTCAATTTTGAGACAGCACAGGAGTGCTCTGTCTTGGATTCCTGATGCTCTGTCAGTTAATGTGACCAGCAGCCTTAAAGACAGATTCAGGGATTGATAGTGTAGGAAATTTAGTTGCCTACAACAGAATCAGATTAGTTTCCAGATGTTGGAAATAAATATTCCAGAGGGTTTGGCCTAATGGCTTCCAGTCTGCCAGTGTACCTCATGTGTAGCCCCAGCTGTTAAAACTACAAAACTACTTTATAATAAGATGTAACAGAAGGAGATGAAACTCCTCCTGAATGAGTATTTCTGCTCAGTTTGTATTCCTGTCATTTTAGTCATTTCACCAGACTGACAAAGTCCAGGCTGTAAACTGTAGAGGTTACATACAGCATATGAACAAGTTCACAACTTTAATGTTATGGAAAAGTCTCAGGAGTGCTGGTAGAGACATCTGACCCACATATCCATGTTACTTAGCATCCCTGTACCATAGAAGTTATTCATGCTTATTGCAGTCTAACATCTGCTAGAAAATCTCCTCCCTTTTTCCTGATGCACAGACTATCAAGGATCTAACAACACTAAACTGGAATATATTTATGGCTTCTCATGACAGAGTGGGCTGTTGCATCTTGTTGAAATGCAAGTGCAATTTTTATTCCCCTCTGTCAAAATCTAATGCTGCCATGGAGCAGAAGCCATATCAAGACATTTACTGACATTCTTAGGGAGCCTTCTTTAAAGATTCTGAGGAATAGCTCCAACATGATTAGATCTAGTTTTCCTATAGCTTTACAAAACCACAACAGCCTCCCACTAGCTGTGCTTTAAAAAAACTGAAACCAAGTTTCCTCTTTCCCTGAAGACATACAAACGCAATATGTGATTTAAACTGAATTTGTGGGACCACTGATGTTTTATTTGATTTCTCCTCTTCTTGCACAAAGCTGGCAGGAGGGAGGCATGTGGAGTGTAACTACTTCATTTGCAGCAGTCTATTTTTGACTGAAAATGCATTATGAGATATTGTGGGCCGAACTGCAACCTGGCTTAATTTACTGGAGTGGCAAGGAAAATGAGATTGGGCAACATATTAAAAGGTAAAAGTCTTACAGGTCATTTGCTGAAACACTGTAGGGAGAAGTATAAAGCTTTGTTCTGTGATTATAATGAAAACAATGGGCTTTTTCCTTTGGTCCTCTGCTTTACTTCATGATACTTCACTGGGCATGGATTTCCATTAGGTTCTTACTGACTACCACATATGAACTTGAGAGGAGAATCAGCCTAACTGAGGTACCAAGCAGAAAACTATATGACACATAAAAGTTGGCCCTTTCTGTGTTAGGTATTAGAGAAACGAATTTGATGATTATTTGCGCCTGTACCCACAGATGATCATTCCTGCCAATTCTGCAGTGATAAGTCTGGGGAGATTTGCATTAGAAATCTGGATGGAGGGAACAATATTTCAATAAATATTCATTTATTCACATTTGAACCTAAACTGTGAATCGAGAGCATGCACAACACTGTTAATATTCATTATCTGTGATTATTTGTGCATTAAACCCTTGCTGCATGCAATATTCTTTAAAAGATAATTTTAAACTCCAATGTTGGTGAAAAATCGCTATTTTTTTATTTCACATTCAAAGTTCAAAAGAAGGCTGCAGTAAGCTGGTAACATTTATATATGTGTTTCATTATAAACACCTGAGTAGTCCTATTGAAGTCACTGAGATTACTCATGTACTTCAAGTTAAGTGTTTGTAGGCCTGGAATCTTCTTTTGAAACTTTTTTATAACTGCTTTAAAACCCCTAGAAATAGAGAAACAGACAAAGTTCCACAAATGCATTATCTATTGTGAATTATTCATTTAAGTACAGTTTTGTTAGCGACAAATGAACATAATTGAAGCTCTGAGTGAGGGCTGATAACAAAGAAAAGCCCAGCATTTCCAAAATGTAACTTAGTTCTTTGTTACCTCTAGAAAAGGTAAATGATGGAGAATTTGTTTGTGTTCATTCTTTCCCGTAGAGGACTGATATGGGACATTCAGTTGCAAAGTAACATTATCTCATGCTGAAAAATGGATAAATGATTAGCAATTCCTGTATAATGACCTCTCCTAACTGCTGCCTTCAGTGTGTGTCGTCAGACAACTCACTTAAATCCCTATGCTTTGGTATTCCTGACCATGAAGTAAAGCCCTCAGGACATTATGAAAATGAAATCTGAATATTCTTACTATACCTGTAGGTGGTTGGTGATGGTTAACATAAAACAGCATCTGATTGGGCATGCTTCTTTGTAAGGATGCCCAAATTCTTCCTCATCAAGACAAGTTATAATGACTGTCAATATTAGAAATATAATCAGCAGTACTGCTAAAAAATTTAATAAGATTAAGGTGTCTCTGTGCAAGGTAAGACGAATATCATAGAATCATAGAAACATAGACTGGTTTGGGTTGGAAGGGACCTTAAGGCTCATCCAGCTCCAATCCCCTGCCATGGGCAGGGACACCTTCCACTAGACCAGGTTGCTCCAAGCCCCATCCAACCTGGCCTTGAACACTGCCAGGGATGGGGCAGCCACAGTTTCCCTGGGCAACCTGTGCCAGTGCCTCAGCACCCTTACAGGGAAGAACTGCAGAACGTGCCTCCTCTGGAGCTGTTTGCTTCAGCGAGTGGCCAAACACAGTGAGATAGCAGAGGCCTAAAGATACTAGTCTAAGTCCAGAAAACAGGTCAGAGAAAAACATGCTTATCCTCATTTTATTCATCTAGAAATTAATATTGTATGATTAACTCAAGCTTTAGCTTAAGCCTTCCAGGGCCTGTTTAGAAAACTTGCAACTCCAATTCAGAAGTGTTCTCTGTCTTGCTTAGGTAAAGACAAAATTGAAATCATTTAAGTCTGGAGAGCATTCCCTGCAGCTCCCTCCTGAAAGAAACTAATTCCATCCGGGTAAAAGTGTTAGTGTGCCTCATCACACAGGCAAGACCAGGGTCTGACAGGCATGTGCAAAGGACATAGTTATCTAAGCACATCTCTTTAAGGGAACGCAATCAAAACAGGAGCCAGGCAATCAAGTCAGCTATGTTTGAAAGATGTATCCACACAGCTACTGAGAAAGCCCATGCCA
>JANHGB010015777.1:0-74894 GCA_026283785.1 Coracopsis vasa | reverse complement strand
CTTTTCCCATCCCAGTGTGTGCTTGTGCATGGAATTCTGGTTTGAAATACACAGATCTGTTCAGGTGTTTATACAATCCAACACTTGCTTATGCAAAATACCAAAACCCTTCTTCTGCATGCATGCTGATAATTTTGGTTACCAAAAAGAGCAAGGGGAGTATGATGTGATAATAGGTCATCTTATCTTCGTTTACTTAACCTATATGTTTCTTTTTTTTACAAATCTTGTAGCCTATTGGAGCTTTGAACCCAAAGAGAGCAGCGTTCTTTGCTGAGAGATATGAATCATGGGAAGATGAACAGGTTCCAAAATTTCACTATGGCACACATTATTCAACTGCAAGTTTTGCACTCACATGGTTATTAAGAATTGTAAGTATATCTTTTGGAAATGCTTTTCCTTTAAATGATGCTGCAAGCAACAAATAGGTAGGAATGGATAGACTAAAATTCAGTGGCATAGGAGAATACTCAAATTTTCTTGTAATTGGTAATGTAGGGTAAATGTATTCCAAAGTTTGAGCAGAAGATTTTAATTTTGATGGTACAGCCTTTTCAAGTCAGTAAAGCTTTTTCTCCCTAAAAAATTGCTTTTTAGTGTACATTCTTACCCAACTTTAAACATGGTTAACTTCCTTTCTTTCTTTCTTGATATTTTCTGAGTGGACCATGTGTTGAACATTTGTGGTTCTTAGTGAATGTAGTTAATTTTCACCTCCTAATGAGTATGAGTTGGTTTCTGATGATCATGAAATTCTGTGATGTAAATAATTTATTTTTTTTTAGATCTGCTTATATTTATATGAAAGTAACTTTTGAGATGATACATATTGAAAATATATTGGTTAAACAACATGCTTTTCTATAAAATTGAAAGGCAATTTATCTCCTAGAAAGTAATTTCTTTGGGAAAGCGTTAGCAGCACATCATTAGTTAAAGCTTGTTAGAATATACAAACATACATAAATCCTCAAAGTAATTTATAGCGCTTAGCTAATTTCAAGCAATTATCCACTAATACGTGCTTAAGTGTTCTTTAACTAAGAGGAGGCTTTTAAATCTTTCAAACATTTTTCTTTTCTAAATCATAAATCACATATTTAAGGAATAGCTATCATAATGCTATCTGTATTGAATGTGTTCAGTCAATCATGTGTATTAATAGATTACCTTGAACAAAACAAAACAAGTGTGTTATTTTTGTTACATGGTAGTTTAAAAAGTATCTAAGGTAAAAATATTGAGCTTTTTCATGTTTTTGAGAACAGTGTCACAACTGACTGTAGCTTCTCCTCCAGCCTGTAAATATCTTCTTTTATTTTTATTTGCTTTCCTTTATCTGAATATATATGCATGGAGGAGGAATGAAAAACATGTATTGAACAAATAAGTTTCAGTTTGTATTTCTCATTCTTCGATAATATAATTAACTCTTTGTAGTTAATGGTGTGTCTGCCAGAATAGCATCATTAATAACCAAATCCCAAAAGAAAAATAAATCCCTTTACCCACTGAAATTCCTAAAGAAATTAATTGCTGGTTTTAATTAATCTTTTTATATATATTTAGGAACCCTTTACAACACTTTTCCTAAATCTACAAGGTGGGAAGTTTGATCATGCAGATAGAACATTCTCATCTGTTTCAAGAGCATGGCGCAATAGTCAGCGTGACACTTCTGATATCAAGGTAAAAACTTTCTGAAAAGGTGTTACCGTATTTTATACTGCATTTGCCTTTATTGTAGCTGTGATCATAGGACCACAGGTTATGAAAAAGGGAAGAAGATCTGGAGCTATGCTACCACTTGGGAAAAGATGCAAGGGAGATGACACATGGTTTTACTTCTGATAGAATATTTCAGTGAATTCTTTTGTAAAACTTTAGCAAACATTTTTAGCCCTGTTATGGTTTAGGTAGGTAGGCATTGAAGGAAGGAATGAAGTAAACAAATAGTTTGGGATCTGACGAATATTTTGAACTGGAGAGAACGAGGAGACAAGGATGTTGGCAGTGGTGGGAAAGCTGTAGTGACCTCAAATCTAAGATCAAGGAGTAATAGTAGAATTGTATTTTTAATGGAAGGAAGGATGGAAAAGTGTGAAGAAAATCAGAGGCTAACTCAAGAATGTCATGCAACTAGCAAGAGACATAAGTAATCATTTTATAACTATATTCATAGTTACAGAAAATTGATCTGCACGTTAAATGGAATGAGGAAATTGTCAACTGATAGTGCTGAAAAAGTGATATCTTTCTTGCATCTGTGAGTCCCCACCAAAGAACTGTCAACCAGTGACTACTGAAATTAATACCACTTATAAAACCACAAAATGTGTATAGCAAATTGGGAAAGAACAGCTTAGAAAATACAAACACATTTTTTTTTTATTTTTTTTAATTTACTGGTCATTATGAACTTTATGCTTTTGTACCTACAAGACTGGCAGGCAATATTTCAGAGTGCCTTTTTCTTTTTTTGAGAAAGGGAGGAGGAGAAAGGTAGCAGTGGTGGACAAATTAAGTATTTATTTATGAGGTGAGTTTAACTGCAATTTGCAGAAAAATACTTGTGCAAATAATTAGACTATGTTTAAGTACCAAGAGGATAACAAGAAGACAAGCAAATGAAACACGTATTTATCAAGAAGAGATTATGTCAAAGCAGTCACAGCTTCTGATGGAAAAGGTAACAGACGTTATGAGCAGAGAAGTAGCAGACAATTATCTTAGTTTCTGAAATTGTCTCATAAGTGAGGTGGGAAAATTTGGTCTAAAAGAATCCACTGTATCTGGAGAATAGTTACCAGTGGTTCATTATTAAAATTCAAAGACATATTGAGTGGAATTCCTGATAATAACAGGTTAGGCCTCAATTTCCATTGATCTTGGATTGAAAGGTACTGGAAATGTAGTGGAATTGGAAGCATTTCTTGCAGAAGGGAAAATGATTAGAGAAAAGTGTTAGATAAATTTTATTAGGGAAAAGGAAATTGTAATTTTCATGCAGATTCTCATATGGTTAGGTAAAAATATAACACAGGTAACAATCTGCTGTGCAGAAAAAACCCAATACAAATCAATAAACAGCAGTAGGGTGGTAGTTCATCACCAGTGTGAATTAACAATATTGTAGTGTAACAAAAGGTGAGTAATGTTTTGTAGAAGATACATCAACAGGACATAGTATAAATTTCAAAATATGCAAAATACATCTTCAGCTGTGCCCAGCTTTGATAAGGCCTTAGCTGGAGTATTATGCTTAGTGGGAGAAAATCCACACTGGAACAATGATAACAATGCAAGGTCTTGAAATTAAAATGCAATGAAAGATAGAGTACCTATGCCTGTTTTTCTTATAAAGAAGAGGAGATTGAGGAGGAACCTAGGACTCTTCTACTACTTAGGGCTGCTGCAAGAAAGGAAGGAAAAATCTCTGCTGCCCATGCTGGATAGACTAAGAATTAATGGACTTAAATATCAGGGAAATTTGGATTAGATATGAAAGTCATCTTTCTAACAGAACAAATTAAATCACCAACTGCTTCCCCCTCTGTGTGTGTGTGTGTCAGAAATGTTTAAATATCTCTTGGACATTATGTATGTGCAAGATGGTTATACCTTTAGAGGCATCCCTACTGTTATGGGTGGCCTCTTGAAGTTGCTTACAGCTTTCTGAGTCTGTGAATTGCCATGAACTACATTATACTGCTGTGAAGCATCTGAATGAATGTTAAGATTGACTAGAGGAGTCTGTTCATGCAGCTGGATGAGCAGCCAGGAAGGGGGTGAGATAGGATTTCCTAGGACGTGTTGAAAGAATTAGGAAGGAAAAAGTTGAAAATGCACAGAACCATCCCTGTTGGAAATACCTGCATCCCCACTATTTCACTGCATCTGTGAAAACCAAGTTTCCTGATATTTGGTGTTCTGGTCTATCTTGCACGTGTTTGTGAAATGCATGGCTAAAGTGTCCCATACACCTCTGTAGGTTTTCTACATATGGAATTTCAATGTGTTAGCTTACTAGTGCTTGAATGTGTTTAGTTGATGCATGCGTCAGAGAGCCTAAGTAAAGTAGATTATTATGTATTCCTGTAGTTAATGGTAACATCATACTGTATACATGCTTTTAAATAGAATTATTTACTAATTAGAAAAAATGAATTAGATGTTGCTGCCATAATGAAATTAGTGACAGAAGTCTTGAGTGGTACGTTTTGTGTTACTGTTTTCATGTGTCAAGAACATGTGTAATTGAAGCAGTAACTTCCTTAGGAGACAATCCATGGCTAGCCACAATGTTTTCTTTACCCATCTTGCATGATGTATGTTCATGTGCATGCATGTCTGTATTTGGGAAGGAAAGAGAAGGAAGACAGGGAAGGAGTTAAATGAATACAGATCTTGCTGGTTTTGATTCCTTGCGGGGGAAATGAAGTTTCCAATGTTTATTCTTCATTTAGAGTTCCTTTCCCACCGAGTTTACAGCCAATAAATATTATGAAACATGACACCCACAAGTTTTAGACTTATTTCCTGTGATTTTTGAGTGTCATTCGCTGCAGTCGTTTTGTGATAGTACTCTCTGATGGTCTGTCCAGAAAGGACTGAGTGCATTATCATTTGCTATTACCTTAACGTATAATATTGTACTCAAGAAAATGCCATTTTCTAAATCAAGTTGAGTTCTGATAATTTGCTTACAATTCTGGAGTGGAAAGCTGTTTTCTGCATCACTAAAGTCAAACAGATGGTGTCTATGAAATTAAAGGAAAGAGGGCCTGGAGTTCTTAACATGTCTACATTGTACAGTAATAAAGAAATAGTGTGTAGAAAAGCTGTCTAGTTTGTATCCACTTCCTTTTCAATAGATGGAAAAACCAGAATGTATATTTTAACCATCTTATATGGAAATGTACTAGAAGAACTTGATGCTGGAAAATCAGTCTTTTTAAGGCCAGGTTGGAGAGAGTCTTGGATGACAAGGTTTAGTGTGTGGTGTCCCTGTCCATGGCAGGGGGGTTGGAACTAGATGATCTTAAGGTCCTTTCCAACCCTAACTATTCTATGATTCTCCGGTAGAGAAATAGATATGCTATAAAAAATTGCATAAATATATCTTTTATATATCTATTATATATAGTTGTAAATTTGCATAATTATAAATAAAAATGTGTATATACATAAAAAGTATAACTATATATTTTTGTATATATATATGTGTTGAAATATTGGCATTTTGATAAAGGAAAGCAGCTCAGGGCTCATATCCTCCACTGCAAATCATGATTTTCTCAGTAAGGAAACCCCGCCAATTTCAATAATCATCTTAATTCTGAATTTTCCTGATTTTATTAGCTCAAGTGGGACTGGTAATCCAATTGCACCACAGACTCTTTTAAATCAGACCACATGCTCTGCCTATAGTCTAAAACACCTACAATAAATTCATGCTGTATGCATTGACTCAAATCATCCCATTCAAACCTCAGAACTGCCTACGCCGTTCAGGCATAGTTTTCCAAATAAAAGGCAATCAGACAGATTGAAACAAATATGGGCTCTGTCAAGTTACTACTTCATGGATTATAAAAATTTAAAGACTGAGAGCAGGTCCAGCTCTGTGCTTTGGTGTCTAAAGCAAATCCTGGCAAGATATTACCTCCTGCTGGTGAAAAATGACTTTTCAGACATAACCAAGGAGCCACTAATCTCTCAGACTGACCAAGGGTATGTCACCCATCATTTACAAAGAAAACAAGCTACAACTATTAAACTTGCTGTCTTGTTTCTGAAATTGGTCCATAACTTGCTACGTCCTTGATTGTGAACTATCCAAGGGACAATTTCTGAATATAATATGCACAGGGCTTAATTAAACAATGTAGGTAACATAACATCAACAGAAATAATTAATTATAAAATGAAATAATACCAAAATAATAATTTAAAATAAAATACATAGGACTCTTCCCATCATTTTAAAGAAGATACTTGTGTTTAACCCGTTACCCCTTATCCTATCGCTACAGTTTGTTAAATCACTACTTTGTTAAAGAAGATACTATGTCGTAAAATGCAAGGTCATTTAATTTTATGCTTTCCTCTATTATGCATTTGACAGTATGACCAAAATTGTATGAATGAATTTTTACACCTTGTTAAATATATCTAATTTTTCTGTGTATACATTTCAATTCTGCTTTAAGAACTTCTTTAATTAATGCCTACAGAGTATGTAAAATTGTTTCCCTCATTCATTTCCAATGACCTGATCATTCCAATACCAAATATCACACTGAGCTGTATAATTCTGCAAAAGTACCTAAAAATTCAGCCATCCAAAATTTCATGACTCACATTTTCCTGACTTAAGATAATATATGATTTTGTCTACCACCGTCCTCTTCCTGTGACCTGTACAGATCATAACTACTTTTTTCAGTACCCCACTGTATATCAGTTCCCAGGTCATCTATGAATACAAAAAAAATATCTGCTCTTCACCCCACATCTCATCCAAACAACACCCATCCCACATCTTCTGATACTGCACCAAAAGCACACATCAAAAGGAGTCCAAATGAATCTGTTTCCATTCTGCTTGTGCTACCACCAAATATCTGAACTTGTGCCTTTGCTTTTAGGGCATCATGCCAATTTGTCATTTCTTAATCTGAGCCTGTTTTCTAGGTCAACAATCCAATTTCTCAAAGCTTTGGCTTAGCTGTCTGAGATTAGCGTCTCGCCCACTGATCTTTCTTTCAAGGCTTCAGTTCACAAAATACTAAAAAAAACCCCAAACCAACAACAAAAAAACCCACAACAACCCACTGTGCAAACAGCATTCACTGAGTCACATGAAGACTTTCATGGGGCTCCTCTGATGGAAGTCAAACGCAGTCTGACATACCAAATCTGTATCTCCTCCTGATGTGAAACAGCAAATAATCAGATCTGCCTCATGTCTGTCAAAAGATGTATAACATTTAGGGCACAGAAGTTACTGGAGTGGTATTTCTCCACCCTGAGGCAAGGCAGAGGACTAGGTCTCACAGCTCGATTCTACCTTTCACTGTGTGCATATTCCCGTGCCCCTGGAGTTCTGTGTCCAATTTCAAGACATGGACAGACTAGAGAGCATCCAAAAGAGGGCCATGAAGATTATCAAAAGGTTGAAGAACCTGCTCTATGAGGAAAGACTGAAGGAGTCAGGTCTCCTCCCTGGAGAAGCCTCAGGGGGATCTCAGTATTACAGAATTGACAAGATGGCTACAAAGGTGACAGGCTCTTTCTTCACAAAGAGCCACTTGGAGAACACAAGGGGCAATGGTACAAGTTGCATTAAGGAGAGGTTTTATTGAGACCTAGGATAGATATTTTTTACAGTGAGAACAATCATTCACTGGAACAAGCTCCCCGGGGATGTGGTAGACCTCCCACTATCAGAGGTGACTGGACAGGGTGCAAAATAACCTCATTCAGGCTCCTTTCCCACGGAAGGTTGGATCAGATGATCTTGCAAGGTCCCTTCCACCCTGGACTATGCTATTAGTCTATGATTTTACAACACACATAGTTTTTATATACAAAATCGCTGCTTCTCAGACGTATCTTACCTCTTTAAAAAAAAAAAAAAAGTCTATAGCTGTTATCCCCCCCAAGGTTTAGGACTAAATTAATTGTTCATCTTTTCTTGCAGAGTTCGGCAGAATATTGCAAGATTTGTGAGTTGGCCCAGCCTATTTCAGAGGGCAATCCCTGACAACAATGGCATACCCAAAACGCAAACCCTAACCACAGCTGCTTAATCCACAGACTTTAGATCTTTTGAGAAAAAGATCGACATCATTTAAAATCAGAATTTGAGAATTTAGGTTTGCAATTTAGGTTTAGTCAAAAGTTTGTCTTTTTAAATCAAAAGGCAATACTGACTGAAATAAGAAGTCCTGTTAACAAAGCAGAACAAAATCCTGAGTGCTGGCAGGAAACGTTGTTCATTGCAAGCTACAATCTGATGCCTTTGCACACTATTTGGCACCTCTCCCCACAAGATCAATAGCTTAATTTTTATTATAAAGATACTAGTCCTATCAGCAAGGGGCAGCAGATGAGAACTCCATTCAGTCTTTCTCAACAGAACAGCTCTGATCATCACCTTATTAAACAAATATCAGATATAATCTGCTCTGCAGTTTTAGACAGTTTCTTACAGGAAAAGTCAGTGATATGTACTATTGGAGAACAGCACCATGTAAGTAAAACTTAAGTTTCCGTTTCTGCTCCTCAAGATACTGTTTGTTACTCCAGTTTTCAGATAGGCATTTCTAAAGGATTACTTCAGCATATCTTACTTTTCTTTAATGAATTCTGTTATTCGGAAGTGACATCAAAGTTCTCCAGGAAACTATGCAAATCTTTAAGAACCATAGAGAAGAATAGCCAATAAAACCAGGCAATTCTCAAAAATGTATGAACACACAGAAAAAATAACTCTAACAGTCCATGCAAAATTTCTGCTCCCCATCTTAGAGTATTTGGGGGTCCAGATGCCTAAAGTTAATGGGATGCTCAAAAGCTGTGTTATAAGACCGCAAAAAATCAACAGTAAAATCTATAAAATGTTGTTTGAATAGAAGTTTTATACCAAACCAATGAAACTAAATAATGGAGAGAATATCTGAAAGAAAGATACCACTGTAGAGTCTTTTACAGGAATTATGGTATTTTGATATTAAACAGGAGCCTGAAGGATTTGCTGTCTTTTAAAAGCAACTTAGACATGTGGCCACTGAAATGACCGGATTCCTGTCCCCAGAGATCTGATTTATTATAGCATTGCTGAGATGTTCTCCTTCTTCCACCATTAAAGCATCTGGCCCTATTGAGTTGAACACACTTGGTTTAGCCTGCAGCAGTGACTGTTCTAGGCAGAGAGGACAAAACCAGATTACTGGGCTTGACAAGCCTGGAAACAAGACTTGCTAAAGGGAAATTGCCTGGGAATAGAACTGACAGCTTCTATTTTCAAATGCGTAAAGTTTATAAGTTTAGTCTGAGTTATCTTACTGAAATCCCATTTCACATTGATAATTTAGAAGTAATTACAAGGCTAAGGGTTTATCTAGCACATTGTTTCATTACAAGGTTCTGTTAAGACAAAAATCAAATTTGATTACAGAAGTATAACTGAAGGTTTTCTTTTCTTATGTGATGATGGCAGCTCTGTGAAAACAAGAGAACTCCCTGGTGCCAACATCTGAAAACATAGGACTATGAGAAAATACACATTCAGCCTATTTTTTTTTTTTCCTGAGAAAAAATGGCCTCAATATAGCTACTGATGTAAAAAATGTTTATACACTGGGATTTTTTAAAATATGTATTTATACAGATAAACACGAAAGTGCGTAAGAATCAAGATAAGAAAAAACAGCCCAGTCATTTCAACAAATGTCAAAGGAATGAAAATATATATACTAGAGAAAAGTAAATCCACGATAGCAAGAATCAGCAAAAGAGATTTTTGTTCTGCGCATTTTCATATGCAACCCTAGGACAGTATCTTCCCAAATTACTTGCATTTGTCATCTGATGGGCTCCATTATCATCCTCTAAAAGACACCACCACTGCTTCACTTGCAGAGCAGCAAGGGGCAAGAAGCGAAGCAGAGATGTTGTGTTACTAACACTCAGTTAGATGTGGAGATAAAAGATATTACAGTGATTATGCTAATGCAACCATAATGCAAAAGGCATATACTGTGTGCAACTACCACCTTGGATTGAAATCCCTGAACTGTCCTTTGCTTCATAGCATAGGCTCTGCAGAGCGTTATCCCTCTGGACATGACAGCATCAGGCAGTTTGGATGTAGCAGGAAAAACTGATGGGTCTGAGACACTACAGTTTTGGATTTCAAGCACAAAACAAGTGGAAGACATTAAAAAAGTATTAACTACTAGGAAAGGTTGCAGTTATCAAGGCTTTAGAAACTTTCCGCACTAACCTGACTGATTAAAATCCTGCACTGAAAACAATAAATTTCTACGTTTCAGGATTAGTCAAAATCTTTCTTGAAAAGCACACAAAGACATTGAGTCCAGAAAAGATTAAAGATAAATACAATTTGGTTCTATTTGTACTAGTGCCAATTTCAAATAGTTACTCTGTTGTCTTCTTTATTTTCAGTTTTCAATCAAATAAGTATCATCCTATCCAAAAGCATTTAAGTTAATACAGAATTCCTTAACCACATGGGACTAAATCATCCATTAAACCCCAGAGTATAGATATACTGCCATACAGAAGTACACACAACCTTTTCTAAGACAAAACAAAACCAAAACCAAGCAACAACCAAGCATTTTGACTTCTTAATTTTTGCAGCCGCACTTTTGCCAGCTTGCTAACAACATACCTAAAATGAGAAATAAATGAGAGGTACAACTGCTGCACAACCCAGGTTATACTTACTGGAAATTTCCTATCAGTTCCAGAGGAGACAGCACTGCCTGATCATACCTAGTGTTTGCTTGGGTGTATTTACAGAAACTACATCTTCATCTTTGGTGGCTTTTTTGGCAAATCCAAGAAATTCACAGAGCCCTGTGGCTGAGTTAGAAAGCAGACTATGTCCTGTGCCATGGTCCAGCTCAAACGCAGGGTTACTGGAAGAAGGGGTGCAAAGGAATCCCTTATTTATGCTGCATGCCATGAGCATCTAGCTTGGTGCACACCCTAGGAATGGGAAACTACAGCAGGATGTAAAAAGTCTGTTCATTTCCTTTATTCCCTTTGGATAGCATTAATCCATTCTGCCATATAAAAAAAAAAAAATAAATTCTCCCCTTATCTTTCCTCTGCAAACCATAATCAACCAAGTCTTTGCTGTTGTTTAACCATCTTTACCTTTGCTAGACAGGTTCCCAGCAGTTACGAGACCAGAGACCCCTCCTGGATCTGCTTTTGCAGAAGGACTGAGTTTGCATAGGGTTGCTGGGAGCCCCAGCTCCCAATTCTGAAGAAAATTTCCCAGTTACATCACCCTTCTCTGACACTGGTGTTTGCTACCTAGACATGCATTTATTGCAAGTAGTTATGTTTTTAGTTGAAAAGTCTAAAGGAAAACATTTTATGAAATAAATTCTAAAGTAGAAACACTTTTGCTGGAGATAAAATAAATTCTATAATCATGCACATTCCTACATTGCTCATCTCCGTCCTAACATTATTAATATAATGGGATATAAAATGTCAAGATACTTCATTTGACATTAATATGCTCAGAGCTCCTAGGCATCTTTACCTTCAGTTTGGGGAAAATACCATGAAGTGGAGGCAAACAGCAGGACTCCATGACAAATGTGCAATTCTTGATCAAAACAACAAGGCTGGAGCAGGAACTAATTCATCTAGCCCAAAACTACCTAATTCACAGTCTGTAGACTTCAGTGTGGTCTGAATCTTCACCATAAGCCACTCGTAAAAAAAAAAGACTTCACAAAGATAGGAGATTTATCACACTTGCTAACACCAGGGCAGTTCAGGTCCTCTACAGGTCATCATCTTCCATCAGATATATAGAGTATTTCAGGTTCTAGCTCAAATTAACAGAAAATAAAGAGTTACATGCTATTGAGTCCCTAAAAAACTGAAGGATTGCAAGCAAAATCAACTTAAAGCACATTAAGTCTGGGATACACACAACCATTTTGTATATTTGTTATACACAACAACACTGAGCATCAGTGTTCATTTAGGAAACATGACAAAAAAACTGCTTGCACCAAAGATTTTTGTATTTGGGAAACGATACAGTTGACAGAACTGGAAAAACTAATAGGGCTGATTGGCAAGGTGCTTCCTAGATGAGTGCTCAGATTAATAAAAGCTGGTTTTGGGGTTCAAGAAGTGCTCTGGCCTATCTAAAAGCTACGGACAGAGGATTCTCCTTTTACAGACTCTCAACCATAAAGTTCATTGGGGAGGTTCTTTGCTTTTATAATTTAGGAGGAGTTATCAACAGGCTTTCAGGACTCTTTCAGAGGCAAGGAGACTGATTAGCATGGGAACAATGAGGCAAAATCCAATTTATTTAGAGGAGCCAGTTTTTCCAAATAGAGAGGGAGAAAGGGAATGGAAGAAAGTCATACAGAAGACAATAGGATTTATTGTCTATACGTAAAACACGGGATTTTTTACCCTTCTGTCACCAGAATAGTTCTCCAGAAGATTTTTGTTTTGTCATTAAAGAAAAACACAACTATTTTAACATTAGATCAGAAATATAGGGCGCTTTCACTATTTCTGGAATAATTAAGGAATTTTCCTTCACTGGGGTTTCATTCACTCAAGTAATATACAATTTCACCATAGCAGCAGTGGGTAAGAGATGGGTAAGACTTGCTTTCATTTCTTCATGGTAAAAGAGTTTAATTTTGAAATCTGTTCTGAAAATATTTTGTATCCATTAAAGGCTATTCAAATTTGCCTTAATTTTTAACTTGCATAATTCTGTTTTACAATTAATATAATATATAGAACAAAATTTTCAAATAAAATATCTATTGTTAAAAGAAAAGCAGCCTGAGGCTGAACGGAATAATCTGACCCTTTCTTAGTGATTTAGTTCTTTTGTAACCAAAGCTAAATGCAATTAAAATCAACATGCTCCCGAATAGCAGTCTTGGCATAATATAGTCTTAAAAACACCCAACAATCTCCTAATAAGCATTAAATGCCACTCTAACAGTTGATATAAAAGCATTACAGTAGATGGTATTGAATTATTAAATGTAATATGCTTTTTTTCAAACATGATTACTTCAGAACCACTGGGAAGTTGCAAGTAACTGTAACTGGAAATCTGATATCTGAAATTATTTTAAATTATTAATGGTACCTAGCAATGCTTTACGTTTGAATTTTTACATTGGTTAGATTAAAATTAATCATTCTGGGGGGAAAACAACCTCTGCTGACAACCTGCTAGCAGAAAGTATAGATGCTGACAAGCATCTGCTTCCATCAGCCTGGGAAGGGCCTTTGGGTTTATATGAAATTCATAGTAATAAATAATCCACAGCTTCCAGATCAGGTAGGTGAGATTTACTACCCCCTTTCAGCAGCAGGATGGGCAACCTTCTTGAAGGAAGCTGCCATTTTACTCAGCTGTATTTAACAGTCTTCAGTATTTCCACTAAAATTTCCTCTAAAGCTTTGTACGCCTTTGATATTAGACTATGAGTATGAGCTACTACATAAATTTTTAGTAAACGTTTCTTAATTCAAATGAATATATTTGCTGTTCTTTCATTACAGGGCGCAAGCTTTGATGAGAGAAAGATGCATTTAACATTTCAAGTATCAGTTCTCAAAATTTCCTGCCATAGACATCCCTTCTCATATGAAGGCATCAAAAACCTTATTTTATTATTCACCAGATGTTTTACATAACCAGATTATGTTATTGTTCAGAGATACTGTTTCATCTCACTACACCGGAAAACTTCCACTGCACTGACTCTCCTTTTGCTATTCTTGTTGCACTGGTTTATATTGCTGAAAAGAACAAACCCCATGTTTAATACGCTCAATTTACTAGGAGGCCCTGGACCAGTAATTACCCCAATAACAGAATATACACACTAGGGACTTATATACCCTTATTTTTGCTTCTGGACTGGTTTACACTAAGCAGCAGTTATGTAGAATATTCATATGTATCCTGAAGGCATAAATCCTCAATCTCCGTTAAAAAAAACTTGCTTTTATTTTCCCACTTCCAAATAATGATTTCAGGGGGAAAAAAAGACAACATCCAGGTAAGAATTCTGCAAATCGCCCCACCTAAGTGCAGTTCAGCATTACTGTTCCTTAAGCTGAAAAATAAATGAACATGTCGATGCCCCTAGCCTTACCTCTCTGCAGCACATTGCATCCTATGAAATTGGAGGAAGTATTTTTCCTGGAAATTAAGTATTTCAGTGCATTCTTTGTAACGAATGCTATTAGCAAATGCTGATTCGCTGCTTTACCTATGCTTGCCTTCATCCTTGTAAATAAGCAGCAGCCTTCTCTGTTATAATTTTACTGCCACTCTTTCCTGGTGATGTATTTTATAAGATGATTCAGAAGTCACTTCTGAAGATGGCTGATCCAGAAGTCTTTAAATGATACAAATTTAACAACCCACAACTTTACACCATAAGATGTTGCAAAGCTTCTGGATCCAAAGCTGTTTAGACTCCTTGGAAACACCATAAACTATAGTTTTATGCATCAGCTCAGGAGCTAACCTCACTTGTTGCCAGCAAGCAGGAGAGCTCTGCATCACCTCAACACTATGGACTTTACTACCCTAAGGTTACCAGTAAAGCAATGCTTTACAATGCGTTTCAAATAACACCTTATAGAATACATTCACCAGGCTGTTCATTACTTCTAGATGAATTTAAAATGGCAATTAAAAAACGTTATATAATGAAACAGTAAAGCCTGAACTTAATATTTCATTGCTAATATTTGCATTAAAACTAGTAATTTCTGGACAGCAACAACATGATCTCATCTGCTCTGTCAGGGAACCAATGGCCTTATACGAATTTTATGTTAATTGTCGGGTATTCTGCATGGATTCATTTATTTTTACTTTGTGGTATAGGCATGTTGCTTGTTTTCTTCCTTCCAAGAACAGTATCCCTTTTCTTTCTTCAGCTATGGATGGCACAGGGTAATGCAGAGGTAAACAAACAGCCCCAGGCTTGGGTTGGAGAGCTTGGGTGAGAAATACACAGCTGTAATGCCAGAAAGGGAGAAACAGCTTGGTTTGCTTGTCTCTTATTTACATTCATGCCAATGCATTCATATTAAATGCAGTTCGCTTTAAAATCGAAAGATATCTTAAGCTCCAACAGGAGCTATAGAAGAGTTGCAAGTATGTTGAACATGCAGAACAGCAGCACGTTTTGAGGATCTGTGCCTAAAGTGAATGAAACAAAGTAGAAATTGCTTCTGCGATATTAATTACAAAACTGTCTTTTTGGCATCTCAATGTATTGTTAAATTTGTGTGTACATTTTAATTTTTCTGTGCAAAGAAAATTTACTATTTTCCACTTCCAGAAGGAAGAACCATGTGAACTTAGTGAACCACCCCAACTGGGGACTGCATTTCATTCAGACTGACTTCTTCCTGTTCAGAAAGTTAAAACTTCCCTACATTAAAAAGCAACTGCAGGACAAGAGGTTTATATGCAGCATCAGTCCTGTGTCAATTTTTGGTATAGATCTACAATCAACAGTGGCAAAAAGTTTGAAGTGTGTGCCATGGAAAATCTATTCCTTGGAGGACTGACCAGTCACCAGAATTATCAAAAAGCACATCAACTCAGCTATGGAAGATATAGACTACATCTCAGGACAAAACTCCCATCACCAAAAAATTAAAACATAAACCTGACCCTGTCCATCACACCCTCCCTTTCTGCATCTCTATGGCCCATCTCCCTAAGTGCCTGTAAATACTGATTTGCTGAAACAATGTTTGCCTTTAGGTCTGAATTTATGAGTGCAGCAAGACAATTATAGAGGTAGGTAGATCTTGTTTCCCAGGGCACTTTTTTAAGCTGTCCTTATGAGAAAGCTGCTGCAGGCCAAATCCACTGTCTCTCCGAAACCGCCCTTGCTTTATCAGAAACCTCCAAAGAGTTACAGAGATATGGCAAGACCGTCCTCTAGGTGAGGAAATAAAGCCTTTCCACGTGGAAAAAAGTGCAGTAGGTTGCCAGGGAGGCCGTTCTCCATGCTCCCAGGACCCACCTAGAAGAAGCCCTGAGCAGCCTGTTCTGACCCCTGAGCTGCCCTGCTTTGAGAAGCTTGTACCAGAGACCTTCTGAGGTCCCTTCTGTCCTGATTATCCTGTAAATGATCATCTTTGCTATTTCATCTGGATGAATATTTTTTTTTTAAGTTCAAAATAAATTGCAAGATTAATGCCTGTTTAATCTTTAGCATGAGAAGACTACACTGAATGTGCAGGGAAAAGTCAACATGGCAGATGGGAAAGGAGAGAGTAAAGCAGTTCATGGGACTGGAGTGGGTTACACATGCGCTAGGTAATGAGAGCCATCAACCCTTCTTCTTGGAAAGCGCCAAAAGTTTTGGCACCTGGGAAATCAGAACATCCTCGTTAAAATGTTCCCCATATCCTCACTAGCAGCACTTCTAAAGCATGTCACTTCAACAACATCCTCCTCCTTTAGTACCTTTGCAAATCGTAGATCATTTCTTATTTTACATACTTATAATTTTTTAGTTATCCATGAGAGAGTGTATTTTAATCAGAAAGCAAGTTTCAATGGGAAAACAGTCTCTTTCCGAATAACATGGACTGAGAAGGAATTTTTTGTTCCAACATCTACACATCCAATATAAGTATCTAGAAAATGCTAAAAATACCCCAAACTGTAACTCATAAAACAAGCTCTCTTTACTAATAATGTATTTGCATCCATGCAGAGAATTCTGTGATACCTGGTGAAAGAGCTCTAAACATTTTTCCAGTAAAAAATACTTTCAGGTAAGGAATCAAACCAATATGCTCTTCTGAAGCAATGCTCCTAGCTATGCTTGCACCAAAATGGTGGAAATAGTTATACACTGAGTTGCTCCATTTGAATTTTCCAGGAAAAACATGCCATATTCCTTAAAATGTACAGAATTAATAGAGAGTTAAAGATGTACTACGGTTCAACACAACCAGAGCAATGGATCCACCCTTGAGAACCTCAATTATGCAGTCCTGGTTGGCATTAAGGCTCCCCATGTTGTATTCCAAAATCACTCCAAACAAGTAAAAATGCAACTTTCAGGTCTGTTGAGCATCAAGTTTTATCGGTACACCCTAATCGCAGAAACACCTGTGCTAAATAACTCTGTATTTATTCAAATCCAGAACAAGGAAAATGTCTCATTATTCATCTGCAGTTCCATGCAAGCAAAGATGCTATGACTGCAGGAAGACAGCGCTGGTCTGGCTTTTCTTGCTGAAACACCAGATCTTGAAGACTTTAATTACATATTCATACCATTTATTCCAGATTTTTAACATGTGCCCATCAAAAATGTTATAGAATTGCAAAGAAACAAGTGTGACTATCCTATGTGGCTCTATCCCTATGAAAGACTTCATCAGTGAATATAACAGATATTAGGATCATGATGATGGGGAAGGAAAATGAGAATTATGACTGTTATGACTTGGTTACACCTGTAGCATGGACTGATATAATGAAAACACAGAGCAGTGAAGTGGGTTTGTTCATCAATTCTTAATCTCACTGATTAAAACAAATTTCAGAAAAAAAAATCTGTTGCAAATAAACTTCTCCCCCAAGAAAGTGTTCTTTAAACAACCTGGGAACCAGCCAGGTTGAAATTCAACAAAACCCACATATATTGGCAAAATATTTTACTGTCAAGAAAATGCAGCAGCAGTTCCATGAAAAACCTGTTTTCTTGTAAAGAGTTCCTATAGTTGGCTGGAGAGGCAATACTAGAAAAAGAAAGCCTAAAATAATTTGTACTGTGCAGTACAAATCTAAAACAGACTCTGCAACACAATTGCATTACAGCTAAAGTTAACTCTATGGAGCCAAATTAAAAATTTCTGAAGCACATAATACATCCAATTGCAAATATAGAGCTCTGCTGGTTTTATGTATAACTTGTAGCAGAAAACACTACCTAAAAACCCGCACCTGACAATGAAAGCACTAACTTGCACACCTTGCTCTTCCTTGCTCTACAGAGGTAGCATTAAATTTCGGTAAAGACTGGGCTGGGACTTTGGAAATTTAGTTTCAGGATAAATTCTGTTTTGGTTCTCTCTCCCTTGGATCCCATCACAACTTTAATAAAACATAACGATATACTAAATTAGCAGGAAATAAATTGGAAAAAGGAAAAAAGTTGGAGGAGGTTGAGGCAATTAACTTTAGGTAATAAGCACTAATCATAAACACTAAGCTAATGAGCACAGTGTTTTTAAATTGCATCTCGTAATTAAAGATATTAATTTAAATGGTTACATCACATCTCATTTTCCAGCTTTTCCTACTTCTGTGCTGTAGGAGAAGATGGGAAGGGGTATTGGATGACTACTCCTGGCATCTATCACTATACTCTTGGAAGGTATGATACACCTCGCTCCCCCTCCCTCCCCTGAATACGTAAAAAATAATCACACTTGTAGTAAGAGATAGTGATATTCTTCATGCTCAATAGCCAAATGACACTCATACACATGCTGGAAACGTACAGAAATACCAAAGAGCATGCTATCTAAATCCTGCAGGCTCTCTCTTTGGGGCTACCCAGGCTTATACAGAATAATGATGCTACCTCCTTGTCATCCTTGAAATCTCTTTAAAATGCTCCCCCACTGGCTCTCTGGTGAGACCCCTGCATCCTTGCTCCAGAAAGCTTATCCCTATGCTACCCTCTGTCATACATGCAGATCCAAAATACTGTCTTGTTTGCTTCTGAGTTGCGCATTTGAGGTTTGCTTTTGCTGGGGATGGGAGCCCGGCAGGGAGAAGCACAGGCAAGAGGCTCTCCACAAATTAGTAACATCAGCAAAAACAGTTCAGGGTTGTTTTGGGTTTCGTTTTCTTTTAATCCAGATGCTGCCTGGCAAACTATAATTGGAGCAGGCAAAAGAGCAATTCCCTTAATTTTAATCTGTCTCCACTAATCACATGCCTTTATTCCAGAAGTAAAACATTTTGCAGACATGCAAGCTGACTTTTGGAAGGTAAATCAGGACTGAAATCTAATACTAGATTATTGGTATAAACACCTTCTTTCAAACCAGAGTATAAAGACAACTAACTACTCTTTGCTGTCATTTCCAAAAATTAGACTTTATACAAATTACCTCAGGCAGCAAAGCTAACATGTCTACCTCCTCAATGCTGCACCTGTCTCTCCTTTGAGCTGAAAAACTAATAACAGTTATAACTCTCTCAAACTTGCACTTGTTAAACACAACTGCAAGCTGTGGATTTCGCTGCACCCTGCCACAGAAGAGACAAGCTCTAGAGAAAAGCTGCTTTGGTCTTTAACCAAAATAACCAGATCAGACCTAACCAATCTTCACCTCCTAATGCCCAGCAAAAGCTCTAGGCAGCACTTTAAATTGCACACAGTATCATCAGGCATCTCAGTTTGAGAAGCAAGGCATTTCTGAAAGACTTATTAGGAAGTTTATTCGTAACCAAACTGCATTTACAGAAACCTTTAACAGTCATAAAGGCCTGGGTATTGAAGGGATGTGTTTAGAACTTCAATTTATTTTTTTTCTTCTTTAGGCATATACATATGCAATGAAACTCCTCCTTTCTCATCCAAGAGGAAAATGGATGAGGACGAATGAAAGAAGGAAAGCCAGGCTCTTTGTGGATTCTCCTTCTCTGCTATTCTGAAGGAAAAAGAAATGCAGCAGAAAAGGTACTGTCTCCACAGGAGAACATGGTGATTTCCACCCTTTGAGCCCAAATTTCCTCCCAGGCTCTCTCATGGAGGCTCAACTCCACAACGCCAGTGGAACACATCTGTGCTTTGCACTAGCTTCAATATTTACATCAGGAATATTAATAAATTTGTATATAAACACATATATATTTCTCTAAATAATTTGGGTTGGGAAGGGTGAATCTCATTTTTTCAGGAATTTGTTTCAAGTTCCAGCTGGTTTTCCATTCAAAATGAGAAGGTTTTGAAGAAGTGGCCAAAATTCTAGAATGAGCGAAGACACCTACACTAACCCCTCACCAGGAAAAAAACCCTCAGCCCCAAGACTCCCCTTCTTCTCTTTCCCAGCTAACAGTGATGAAATATGACAGCACATTAAAATGAAGGCCCATGCATCCCTCCCTGTGTGCTATGGTAATCCCACAGCCTGGGTTGTTCCTGTCTCCTGAAAATGAGAAATGGCAGAGAGAGAGGAGGGGGTGCAAACGTGATGAGAAAATCTGGGCAAGCCAAAGATGCAGCAGCAGCATCGTATCGGGGAGTTAAACAAAGCAATTGAAAAAGGTAATTTACTTGGTCTTATTTATTTATTTACTGCAGGTTTTTCTGAAGAGTCTGGAACAAGCTGTCACACACTGACATGAACACAGTTTTTATACAGCACTGAGCATTTCCCTGGGATCTCATTTTTCCCTTTTCTCATTCTGAAGTAACCTGTGACTGTCTTAACTCTTTTTTAAAGTACAGACAACCCATACGAGCACTTTGCCCATATGCACGTAATTCCCCAAAGGAAAACGTGAGTCTTTAAAATGCATTTACCAACCAGGCATTTTACCCCTGGCAAGTAACTTCTTGCAAATGTAGCATGGATTGATAACAATTCAAAATATGAGATCTCAGCAAACAGGAGGCCCTATCAAAATGTGTTGTCTTCTGTATATAAAACACATAGCTAATACACCTACTAATAGAAGTAGGTTTGAGAATATATTAAAAATCCAACAACTTTACATCTTCTTGAATAGCAATCCATCTTTTTAGGTGGAAATCATATGAAGAATTATATGCCTTTAGGAAAATAACTCGAAAAGTGGTTTATTTTCCATAAAAGCCCAAAAAGGGCCAAGATGACCATTTAGCAACCTCTGACGCAACGTTGTGGTGCCAGCAGTCCTCATTTTTGTGACAGCAGGCAAGTGCCAACCACTAAATGCTCAAATGCAATAATAACTTGCTTTGCCACGTGCTCTACAGACCTCCAGCCTTACATCTCCACTCCTGCTCCACAGCATCCCCAGCCCAGAAGATACAGGTTCAATCAAGTAGCACTGAATAAGAATAAAAGTCTCTCTCCTCCAAGACCCTAAGAAGTTTCTGTGTTCCTACTAGCCAACCTAAAAGCCAAATTTAACAAAGGAAGATAAACAGGTTCATTCCTATGTACTTCAGTGCAGTAGCACAACTCTAACAACTTCCTATTACATACTTATAATGTGTCAAACATTTCATATACAAAAAAAACCCACAATACATGTTGCTTCTAAAAGCGTAGGATAAAAAGCAAAAGTCTCAATTACTGAAAATAAAACAGCATTCTGTAGTTATGTCAACTTTTTAACAGCATTAAGGAAATGGTAGATCATCAATAGCTGCATCTCGTTGTTATTGTAACAAAAATGTTGAAAGTAATTGCTTCTAAAGATTTCTCTCTTTTCCTTTGCATTTTAATAAACACCCCAATATAATAAAAATTAAAAGGATGGAATATTTTGCCTTTTGGCCAGACAAGCAACATTCATAGTGATTTAATGAAACAATTACTTTTGGTACTCATTTGTGGGCTACACTGTTATCCGTAAAACACAAGGAAAGGGAATGCCTGTAGCACCAACTCCAAATCACTGCTGTAAGACTCATAACTCATAACATTTTGGCAAGAAAGGTTGAACCAGGTGATCCTTGAGGTCCCCTTCCAAGCTGGTATTCTATGATTCTCTGATAACCACAGTATTGAGACTGTAAAAGGTTTGATGCCAGAAGCAACGTTTTTGATGAAGAAGTTAGTTATAATAAATATTTTGCTTTAATGAATGCAGGCTTAATCCAAGATGCACCATGCAATTTGTATAATGCCACTAAGTTTCACGTGATGTTTGGAAACAGAAGGTTTTCTAGGTTTTGAGAATCAGCAAAGAAGGGAACAAGAAATGCTTTTGAGAGCCAGATATAATGGATCAAGGAAAGTACCTTCTCTAGGTATTATTTGATGGATTTGTTGAGCTTTAAGTGCTGATAAAAATGATACTCCTCAATCCCAACTAGATCTTAAAATATCATATTGCATAAATGTAATTCAGTACTGGCAGCATCAAACTTTCTACCAGCATATAGCAGTAGTGTGTTGTATAGACTGAGAATATACCACCTTTATGGTAAATTTAGGGCAGTGAATACATTTTGTTGTGTGTGTGAAGAACATATAAAGATGTAGTAATTTTGTAAAAATACAGAAACCTGAAAGTCTCCAAACCACTGAAATATTACATAGAATATAGTAGTGCCGAAAAGCCCTATGCATCGCAGAATCACAAGATGGTTAGCTGGAAGGTATCTTAAAGATCATCTAGTCCAATTTGGTTTTTAAAAGTGCAGAAAATAACTTTTCCTTACTTGGAAGCCTAATCCTGTGAATTAACAATTACTTAACAATTACTTTTTAATCCAAGATTATGGAATATCATTAATATAAACAAAAATGGCAGTCTAGCTCATACAAATGGGTAAGAAAATGCAATGGTAAAAATTTATCAGTGGAAGTGGGTAACTTGTATGAATGATGCATTTACTGTACTGACTGAGATCACACTGCTAATGATGCCTGCCGAGGACCTGCCCCCAAAACTTCTAGTATCTTTGTAACATCACTTTCTCCTTCCCAGTATCTTTGTAACATCACTTTCGCCTTCCCAAAAATTCACCTGTATTAAAAGTTTAGTCTTAACTAGAAAAAAATTCCAGGATGTGGATCTTGGCATGCTGCCTGCTTTGTGCTTTGTACAGAGTTTTAATTTATGGACAGTTTTGAAACAAGGAAAGTTTTACACATAGGTTTTTTCTGTTTCTCCCCTTCTCTCCCCTCCCCCCAATATGTTGCTTCTAATGCATTTTCATGTCTTCATTGTATCTAAGCATCAGCCCCAAAACTGCCAGTGTGCCTGTCTAGATGAAAAACCAAAAAAAGGCTATTTAACTTAACAAACTGAAGGATATTTTAAAATCAGCACAACTGCCACTAGCTGTTTGAAATGTAAATTCTGGTTTAGGTCTTTTTCAAGCAAATCGCAGCCATGGAGGCACATGGCCTGCCTCCATCCCTCTCAAATACCCAGTGACCTTTTGGCTCAATTTATTCAGATATGATGGCGGTATAATTAAACTATGCTCAAAAGCAATTAATCACACAAGCCTTCTGCCAACAGGTGACTGGGTTTGAAGAAGAGTTTGCATGATATTGTGAGTGCCAGAAAATAGCTCAAACACTATTAGAGACTCTGTGAAAGCCTTTAAATTCCCCAAATGGGAGAAAAACTTCAGTATGAATATGTGTTTTCCTAGATGCAAGCTTTCCTAGTACCATCAGGGGAAAATCAGGCAGTGTGGCTTCAGGCTTGCAAAAATATCATATTAAATTTTGTGATGCTCTAAAGAAAAGCCACTTTGTTGGGTGGCAGCAGGGACAAAAGACACGTGGACTTTACTTCACCTAATTGAGAAGCAAGAATATGTGCATCAGGGTAAAGTTACAAGACAGGTATCAATTACATAAACTGCAATTAATTGCAAAATGACAGTCAGGCAAACACTTTCATCCTAAATATGAAGCAAATGAGATTTGGTTTTCTACCCGGTTTCCCTAGCAACTGTGTTGTCTCTTCTGAGCAATAAACTGAAGATTGCACAATACCACCTAACGAAGAAGCCTCTGGCATCCATACAGGAGCTACCTTCCAGCATGAAGTTGCTGCCAAAGCAGACCCTGAAACTGCAGAGGCCTGTACTGTCCTCCATTGGACAGCAACCATGGCTTTAAGTAGGTGATGTCCCTCAGAGAAAGCTACTTACGCTCACTTGAACGGGAGGGCAGGAGGCACCCATGCAGCACAGATTGGAAAGCAGCCTTGAACAGGCAGCTATGAACTTACTTATAATTAAACATGCTTCAGATGGCTTATTCTGCCTCAGCCGCACATTAACAGATATTTACTATCTATTAAATACCCCCTCTTTGACAGAAGAGTTAGCAATGACCACCCTAGTGTCTTTTACATTCATCTCCCTTGCCCTTCTACCCATTCCTAGCCATCTCCATTCGATGTAAACTAAAAACACTGATGCAAGGCCAAGATAGATACCTGCAGAGGATCCCCTCTTCTGCATCGCCTCTGACACTTAACTGCTAGAGTGCTCTTTAGAGGAGGATGTAGACCTTTCTCTTCTAAAATATTTCCTACAGCAATTTGGTGCTGCCCAATATTTGTAAATACTAAGATAATCGATTGAATTAAAAACAAAAACTCACAATCAAAACAAACAAAACCAACAATAAAACAAAACAAGAACAAAACAAGCCACACCAAGCAACTCTCTATGCTCCTTTCACCTCTGCTGCCATATAGTTACCAGGGAAGCAGCGAGAATGACACAGGCTTTAGAGTTTATCAAGTACATGACCTCGTTCTTAAAACCCCCAAAATAAAGCCAAAAAAACCACTTCTTTTTTTTTTTTTTTATAAAGATACACTGTATCTGAATATAGTCCATGTTATACTGATTTATTAATACACTTTAAAAGCAGGCGCTGTCCTTGTTCAAAGGTGAAAATCTTGCCTTTACTGGACTTTCTTGTCCTTCAGACACTCTTCTCTAATCCCATTAGCAAATCTCTTGCTTTTGTTGTTTTAATGTACCAAAAGAGAATAAGTATAATTAAGACTGTCCTAATTTACTGTGACTTCAAAAGTCTAGTGGAAGGTGTCCCTGCCCGTGGCAGGGAGTTGGAACTGGATGAGCTTTAAGGTCCCTTCCAACCCAAATCATTCTGTGATTCTATGATTTCAGTTATTAGGAGCTGACTGAACCCCACCTTATCCTCCATGACTCTGCTTGGAGACATGGTGAACCTACAATTTTCATCATTATGGAAAAAGGCACTGGAAATCCAGCTCAAAAGCACTGTCTAAATTTATAATACATAATAGCCACAAAGATGATCACAATATGCCATGAAGAATGGCCAGAGCTCTCCATCTCCTCCAGTTTTCCCAGGGAATGGTATGAAAAGCACAATTTTAGAGAACAAAAGAAAACTGGATGTCATCTGCTCCCACAGACAAACACAAAATAATCATTGTCTTAAACTGTTCTGCAATATTTGGATTGCTGCTTTGAGTTACGCTGACAAGTAAATCGATGCAATGTCAGGATGTTGCCATGATTATTTTTTGTTTTGTTGCATGCCTCCTTGATGACTAATTGGCTGCTCAGACATTCAAGGTTGAACAACAACGAAGCAAACATTCAAGCAACCACACGTATTATTATAGTCAATGGTATTTTTAATTACTTGGAAGCAGCAAACACTGCTGATCATTTACAGCGATGACATCCATTTATACCATACAGCATGATTAGCAAGCTGTTGCTCTGTAAGGGAACATGCTTAAATGTTGATTTAAAGTAGTAAATACTAGCAATTCTTCTGATGATACTGAGGAATTAAAAAGCTGCCTTCGCCTCCACTGCATTTTAGTATTATAGATATTAAGCTGTCATAGGCATCATGCTTGGAGAAAAGTAAAATGAGCAACTGAAGAAACAAACATTACACCATTAAAGAAACTGAAAGAAAATTCCAGATTCTTCTAGTAAATGATAAACATCAGGAGTTTTGTGGTCACTTATTAAGGAATGTGAAAATATAGTTTTAGAATTAAAGATAAGAAAGGAGTCACAAGCAACACTTGGGTCCGAGAGGTTGCATACTGGTTCTAAGCCATCAGGCTGGTATGGATATGATGCTGGTAATATATGATAGAGAAAAGACATACATCGAAAGGCCTTCCTCTTTGCTGTTCTTGAAAAGACCCTTCACCCGTTGAAAAAAAGAAACTCTGCTTCAAATTACCCTATAAGGATGTCTATAAATTATTACTTATTGCCATGATCACTCTACATTCTAAGATCAGTAATAATCATTAGGAAGTCATATGTTGAGACCTCGGTTACCTCCTACTCGAGAGGGGGTAAATGAACTTGGTATACAGAAAGCGCACATGGTACTCTCATAATGCTAAGAGTTTATTAAAGCAATAACTTTAAAGTAATAAAGACTTTGTAGCTAGAAAGTCCAAAGGATGGGGAAAGAAAGGGCAAGGAGCATTTCACTAGCCTGTCATACAGTGGGAAGGATGCAGGCTGGCTTCTATAGCCCATTAAAAGCTCACTTATCCAGCTCTTAAATAATACTCAGAATTGCTTGAAGGAAAGCATGTAAGTGATGAAATTATGAAAGTTTTCCACATTTGACAATATGATCATGAATAGCACCAAAAATCATCAGAAAACTTGCAAATGTAAAAGGGTGCTAGAGCTAGATAACAAGAAGTGAATCTCATATTTACCAAATTCTGGAGAAAAAGGGAATAAACCAGGAGAACAGAACACTTTAGGGAATCACTTTTGATGATGCTGGTCACTGTTTTGGAAAGACAGAAAAAGAAGTAGACCTGCTACAGTAAATAAAAAAAACAAACCCAACAGGCTCCTGGTTCAATAAACAGTATTAGTGCTAAGCAAAATAAAACAAAATGCTAGCAGGCAGCAGTTAAGAAGAGTTTTGTGGATTCAAGAGACATTCAAATCAAGCAGGAGACTAAGAAATAGGGTAAAATGAAGCCAAGAGAAATACCAAAGACTGGTGTGGCATAAAGAAAAAAGTGCTTGTGCACCTTGCTAGAAGATCTGGAGCTGTGAGATGAACGAAAGCTACAGAGGTGTTCCGCCAGTCTGAGAGCAAAGTGATAGATTTGTGAATTTGGTAAAGAGAAGAGAAGAGATGTCTGCTATGCATGAACTACAGAAAATTCTGAAAGGTGGAAGAACAGTTTAATCGCTTTTTTGAGCCAAGACCAACGTTTCTGAAATATCCGTGAATGAACTAAATGTTAAGGAGCCCAAAGTGAACAAGAACACCAAATAAAAATGTGGGCAACGTTCCTGCTGAATTGAAGAAGACAAGACTGTGTTAAGCAAAAGAGTTTGAAAATACAAAGAATTAGATGCCTGAAAAAAATCTCAAAGGAAGGAAGAAAGCAGGCTCATGTACGGCAGGCTGGCTAAGACACAATTAGGGGAAATTTTGCTTTGGATTGACCCCAACCGAATGACTACTTGAGAAATGAAAAGACAAAACTGATTTGTATCCAAGAAAACTTTTGTTCACTCTATATTGTGGTGTTTTAACCTAAACTGACAAAAATCTCAATCATTTAGAAGATTTTTTTTGTGTTTAAGAAAATGTTCAATTATGATTATGGATTCCCAACCTCCTCTTAGCCCATGTTCTGGTATTTTTAAAACACAGCAGAACCTGAAGTGAAAATCAGGATGCCATACAACTGATGGAGGATCATTTAGCAAAATGCTTCTCATTGCATTTTCTGCACGCCAGAAAGTAAATTTCGCATATCAGTCGATTTAAAAATCTATTTTTTTCCCTGAACTTTGGATTGCATTAAAGGCTTTTGCTATAAATAGCACCCATGACACAAAGTGGCTATTGTAGGAGACAAAAGAGAGGGCTGAGCCCACATGTTGGTTGTATCCCATCAAACAAGTGGATCAAATGGCACTGCCAAGCTGTGCTGGAGATATCCGATGTTATAACAGTGCTGTGCTATTTCTGAATGCACACTACCTACTTATCCCTGCCACTGACCTGTTCTTGGTTGCTCAGTATTCGAAAGATGCAACAGAGAGGAATGCAGGAGCTTTACTGCAAAGCCACAGTTTTTATTTCTATGCCACTTATTTTTATTATTTTTAATGAATTAACTGGCAAGTGGCTGAAAGAGGTTGGGTTTTCCTGGTTGGATCTGAAGATAGATGGGAGGGGAGGAGACTGGCAGCAGGAGCAGTTACATGTCCCATATAATCCATACTCCATGCCTCAGACTATCCTATCCCCCCATCTCATAGTCCTCTTTGTTTATGCAGATGCAAGCCTGCCTAGGACAGATTGCCCACTCACCCTATGCCCAAAATTAACACAAAAAGTCCTTCTCCATCACTTTTGCAATACAGAGAGCTGAACCTCATTACTGCTCTTTACTTCAAGGTTCTTCCCTGGCATCCCAAAAGAGCACCCTTTGTGGTTGGTATTCTGAAGTATATTTGATAAGTACAAAATGAAGCACTCCTATTATTTCCTTGAAAATACTACAAAACAGATAAAATAAATGTATATTTTGGGAAAAATTTTGCAGGAGAGCTTACATATATGCCTTCAGAAAACAATCATCTGCGTTACAGGGCAAACAGAAGCCCATCCATGCCAGGGGGTTCACTTCTGCAAGGGAAAGGATTTTTTCCAGAATTTATTATAATGGCAAATTTTCTCCTGTGAAACTGCATGCTGAGTTTTTCATATACGTCAAAGGGTCAGCTATTTAACCATTATACTGTACCAGGTATCACATGATTATTCTGGCTTATTGCTGGCCTCAAAACAACTTCAGTTGAGCAGGGCATTCATATAATTACTTTTGAGTACAGTTTTGGGACAGATGTGAGCTAAAAAGGCACAGGGATCTCCAGGTGTATTAGTTCAAACCCAACGCAGGTATATAAGAACGCAGTGTATTCAGTTGGCCACAAATCTTTCAACATGCCAATGTGCACCAGTATGGTACAGGCAGCTTTGCTGCTTCCTTGATCTGTCCCCTACAGAAGTCACTTTGTTTCTCTGCTTTTTTGTTACTTTGATTAAAACAGGAATATTACCACATTTTAAGCACAAAGGAGAGCTGCAGGCATTATCAGAGTTGTAGTAACACACCTAATGAAATTGAAAAGCATCATGTGAATTAAAAACTTTATTAATGCACTAATGTGCATTATCACATCAGTGACAATGTGTGATGAAAAATTTGTTACGAAAACAAACTTAAATTTGCCTCATGGTCCAAGTCATTTAAATCTCCACTTTAATGCAAATATTGTCAGAGTATTTCTTATTTTGCTAATGCAGGAAACAGTGCAAGACAGCATGTTCCCATAATTCCAGCCTGAGTTTTAGGATGTGGAGTCGCAGCCAGCCTGATTTACTACTTGTCACTATCGATACCGAGGTTAGTGGGCTGTCTAGCAAATTTGGTTGTCTCCTTGATTCAAACTGATGGAACTTCAATTACTATCAACTCTCCTGCACAATGCTTATTTTCATCAATGTCAGCAGTCCCAAAAGACAGAGGCGCACAGCAAACTAGCCACATGGAGGATAAGAG
This sequence comes from Coracopsis vasa, assembly GCA_026283785.1. Classification (NCBI taxonomy): domain Eukaryota; kingdom Metazoa; phylum Chordata; class Aves; order Psittaciformes; family Psittacidae; genus Coracopsis; species Coracopsis vasa. The sequence goes on along the minus strand of JANHGB010015777.1, from coordinate 45,787 downwards.
CTAAATTATTTTGGCAGAACAACAGGAGGAAGTGTGCAGGTGGGTCTGTCGCTGGGATGGATTAACAAGAGATTCAGCTCTCAAACTTCTTCTCTTGCACATTCACAAGTGCCACATTCATGCTATTGATCTCCTTCAAGTAGAAGCACACTAGTGCTTGTGGTACAGCCATAAAGAGCTCTTAATTTTAGTGTCAGTCCCTCTGAATTCAAGCCACAGGGAAAGGCACCGCTCGTCCTGGCACAGACTTCCCATTAAATTCAAGTGCACTCAGCTGCTTGAATGGACAATGACACAGAAGTTATAAAATGACAATTTAAAGTGGTTCTTTGCAGCACCAGAGAAACTGGGATAATGCTAATATCCAGACTGATATGCATTAATAATGACTATGATGACTTCAACAGCAACAACACATTTTTTTGCTCAAACTCATCCAAACCGGCTTCTTGAAAGAAGCAATCCTTATTTATTGCTATTTCTGCATAAACACCATCAGAAGGGTAAATAACCCATTTCTATCACTGTAAGCAGAGAAACCCAAAATAGATGTCCCCTTGAGTATTCACAGCAGGCTGCAGGCTACTGCAGGAGCCTTGCCACTTAATTGCTCATCAATCACTTGCAGCTCTAGCCACAGCCACTTTTTAATACATTCACATCATCCCATTTGCTCTTCTCAGCCACTTGGAAAACAGTGGCATTCTCTGTCATTCTGAATGTAAATTATGTCCTAACGCAAAACCAGATAGTTATGATGTTCCCTCGGCAGCATTAGTTGTTTGTAAATGCCCCATCAGTCAGAGCAGGTTGACAGCGCTCATGCATTAAGTCAACTGATTTGACAGATCATCTCGTCTTTGCATCATCATGTGGTGACAAACATTTCCTGCTGGTAATTTGCTTTGTCTATGAAAGTTCACATTGGGAAAAGGAAAAATGGTGACTAATTTGTGCATGATGTTCAAACATGGCTACATGAACCAGGGAAGGTGATCAAAGCCCACGCACATGCAACACAACATGCCATCTAATTCCATACTCTTAGTAATACACACTGAGGTTTGGTGTACAGATTTGATACAACCATTTCCAATGCTGCAATCAATTAATCTTTTGCCAAATTAAATTTAAAAAACAAATCCTGTAATTTCTATATGTCTACATTAAGTTCACATTGATGTGGGTGGTTGTCGCTTTCATATCAAAATTATCTTAAAGTAGTGGGTTGAGAAGGGTTTCTTTGCCATTTAAAATACTGTTCAAGAAAATAAAATATTACCAGTGACCAAAAAAAACCATATATAATATCTCCATGTCTAACTCATATATTAACAAGAGGTGGGTTTTTCTTCTCTAACTGTTCAAGCTCCAATGTAATCCCATGTGGGATTGCACTCCCAATCTCAAATTTCATGTTCCTGGTACCACAAAACAATGGTGGCCAGTCCACAGCATGAAAAGCCACCTCTGTTCCTCAGGCTTACTCTGAAGGTCTTCCTCCAAGCAATCCAAGTGCCCTCTCATCTTTCTGCTGCTTCCGCTTACAACCTAAGAAATCACACTTCAAAGCACAGGGCTTAATCAGTGGTGTCAGGAAAGGGGAAAAACTCCATGCAGACAGCCCTAGGCAGAATGCTTCTTTGCTACAGAAACTTGGATCACACCAAGACATTAAAAATCAGATGAGAGGGATCTATCTGCAAAGACTGCAAGGAGCAGCGGTCTCCGAGCACTCAGACACATGGAGGCTCACCCATGAGCTAAGCCAAGGGACATAAATTAAAGCTGCACTACATCCGCCTGCAACAGCTCTTACCCGGGAGTTAAATTTCTTTAGGTGCACTGTAACTTAATCCTCTTCAGGATTAAAGCCACTGCATTCCAGAATGAGAGCTCAGACACAGAGCCCTAGTGATGCTTGAACTTCTGGTGAGGGTGAGGGAAAAGCAGAGCTGGAGTAGAAGCACTCCAGTGCTGGAAATCAGAGAGTGAAAGGACAACACAGTCTGGTAGTGATGTGGATGTGAATACAGATATGTCAAGGTTGCAAATTTAAGTCTTAGCCCTTTCATACTCCACCATGGCAAAAAAAATCCAGCAAAGCAGCTCATGTGCACAGATTGTCATTAAATTGCCCATTCACAGCAGTATTTGAAGAGGACTGACAGTTTTTATTAAAATATTAGGGCTGGAGGAGAGAAAACTGATTTACCACTGGCCAACAGAAGCAATATTTCCACCAGCTTGCACAGGTGAAAAGAAATTGCATTGAAGTTATTGTTTACTCCACTTTTGTCCAAGACAGGATTGAAATATAATTTCCACGACCAAAGCACAGGATCTCTAGGGATGTAAACATGAGCTCCAGGCTCTTGGCAAAGACCTGGCTACAATGTGCTGTGACTGTCCATGGATGCTGTCTCCTGAGTGGTGAGGAAGAGATAGCAGGAGAAAGGATTCTACAGTGTAGCTACAGGCTGTTGCAGAGATAACTGGAAAAACTTGCTCGTCGGTTATTTCACTTCTGCCCTTAAAAGGACATACGTTCCCACAGTTAAAAGGAGTCACATACTTCTCTTTCATTTAATCCTTGCTTTCTTCTCTGAAAAATAAAAATGCTGACCCAAAATGAAGCCCAAGCTACGACACAGAATTTAGAGTAGCTGGACCCATCTCTGGAAAGCACGGACGGTACAGCCTGATAAGGCAGTCAAGGAGGAAGCTTTATGTTAAAAGAACAGAAGGTTAAAAGAAACCGTGTTTGCCAAAAAGAGAAAGGAAAGTGAGAAAAGATGAACAATCTAAAACATAACAGCAATATTACCATAAGCACACGTATTTACAATTTTAGCATTTATCTCAAATTATTTTTATATTACACTCCACTACTAAATTATAAATACTACCAGAAAATCAGGCGAAGATATTCTTCATTTACAAGAATAAAGTATTTACAAGCAGATGATATTCTTTTACCTATTCTTACAATGCATACCCTTCAGTCTACTAAAGGGCTACAAAGTTGGACCATATTTTCTGTAACTCTATCACAAAAGGGTCATGAATTTTCAAATATGCTTTCATGTGCCTTACACTCCTTTAATAAATGAATCAGCAAATTTCATGTGGTGCTCAGTTAAAAAACTGCACCCAGTTCTAACAAATGGTACATTTTACCAAATCCCTAGGAAATCAAAAAATAGCACATAAGAGATGAAGTTAGGAAGTACCACAGGAAAATTAAAAGTCCCACTGGCACATACTTCTTTCCCTTATATAAATGCAAACAATCTTTGGTATTTCAGAGTGTATGTTATTTGATTATTACTAGCTCTAAGAAGCAGGATAACTCTGAAATACTATTTTCCAGGAACAAAAATGATGAAATAATGTTAATGACTTGACAGAGCGCTGACTTACAGAATCATAGAATAGTTAGGGTTGGAAAGGACCTTATAGACCTAAAGTAGTTCATCACCTTGTTTTCTAAAGCTCTTAGAGCTCATGGTCAACCAGAATCAGATTAATTAATTTGGAAATTGAAGGTCTTCGGGGGCATAAGTAATACAAGAAGTTTTGGTGACTTCATGAATGACATTTTTTCTTTGGCCACATACTTAAATTCCTCACCACCCCATCACCAGGATGAGTGTTACATGATCAGTGTTACAAGATAGACCCAGAACACCTAAATTTCTAACCAAATCTGACTGTTAAACTTCAAAAGTGGCATCTCCCTGAGCCAAGGGCTTGCTTTGCATATAGGAATTTCGCAGAGTATTGTGCCTCAAACTGAAAACTCTACACTTCCTGTTTGGATGCAGTATTACCTTCCTAGCCTAGCTGGATTCAGTATTTACTCCTTATTCCAAAACCATTTGGTTAATTTACTATGTTAATCTGAAATCACGTTCAAGCTGGGTTAAGAAAGAAAAAAAAAAAAAAAAAGAAGAAAGAATAATCACTATTTTAGAGAGGCATCCTTTCCAAAGCCTTAAACAATACCGTCTGCCAAGTCTCCTCTTCCAGATGCATACGAATTTATGAGCATCATTAAACTGTTCCCACAAAGGTCTCACCAGCTGTTGCAACCTATTTGCATATCGAGTCCATATTCATCTTAATTTCAAAAAGCTACTTTCATCTGAAGCTGTTCTTAATTTTGCAAACTAGTTAATTCACTAAAATTAGGAAATCGTAAGAAAACTGACAGATCATTAACTATGTGCTGGATACTACTACCAGAGCACGCTGGCTTTACACTTCACCTGACACCACCTCATTTCCATTCCAGAAACTGATTTTCATGCCTGGTGCATTCCTTCTGTTCTCCTAAATATTAACACACACATCAAAGCGAGGTGAGATTTTAAAAGAGAGTTAGCCAGTGGCAGAGACTTAACAACCAATGGGTGCCTTTGAATTTACAGCAAAATCCTTCATTAGCTGGGAAAATCATCAAATTAATAAATATTGGGGGTTTTATAAATAAAAGGTTTGATGTTGATGACAGCTTTAAATGGTTATCTAAAGATAGGTGATTTATTCTAGACAACGCTCATGAAAACAATCTCTCTCAAGTGGATTCAGAGTCTTACTGCCCTGACAAAAGCAGGCACAAGTACATGTCCCAGCGTACATTTATGCCTTTTCAAAGCTTTACGTAATTAATATTGCTAATACTACCACAAAGATGTTAAGCAACTGCAGTTGCATTTTCTCCGTTCCCCAGGGTAGTCCATAGCCCCAGAGGAGCCACCTGCATATTGGCATTTGCTGAACAATGCAAATTGCGGGCATGGTCATCCAAACCACACACCTTCCTAGTTGTTCATCTGAACAATTGGCTGAAATTGTGTTCATCTGGTATATTTTGAGGACATGGTTCATTAAGATGAACATGCACACACAGAAAAAAAACCACAACTCCAAGAGATACATGCCCCCAGCTTGACACGAGGCACCATTTTGGTCCCTCTGTGCAGTGGGAATGGAGCAGGGAGAATGGAAGGTGGGAATTGAGGAGATGAGAGAAAGCAGAAGTAAAATGTCTTCATGAACTTGTTCCTCTTGTGTATCAAAATTTCTGGTACTAGAATAAAACACAGCCTTGCTGATGCCAACATCTTCTCTTTCACAGGTTAGTGTCCCACAGTACCATGCTGGGTGGATCTTACATCCTGGTTTGATTTTAAAGATGGACAATAAATAGCAACTACAAGAATCACAATAATCACATACGCTATCTTGACCATCAATGCCAATGTCTAAAAACGACTGCTGAGAAATCAGTTCTGGACCTCCTCAAGTGTCCAAGTTTGGGTCTGTGAAAGTCAGTGAATTACTGAAATGTAGTACTGTAGTATCACTGGACTTCAATTTCTTCCCTTCTGTTTTACAATCTCTATTGCTAGTGGAGGAGACTTGTGCAAGCAACCATAATCTTGAGTTCTCCAAACCTAATATTTAGCATAGATTTCAAATGAAGGTAGCGAAATAACCCTACACTTGCTTAAATAACCATCTCTGTGGGTGACATAAAAAAAACATATATTTATAGAAGGATGTTGGGATGAAGGTAAGGTGAGGATTTTCATGTTGCTTAGAGGGGATGGTAATGTTATTTCTGCCTTTTAAATCTAACCACATGGCTAAACATTAAATAAGGTTCCACAGGATTTAACTTGTTAATTATTCCAAAAGTAATTGTGTTTAACTTCTCTACATCCATGCCCTTTTTTTCCTTTGAGAAACATTTCACTTTGGTTTTCAGATGCTGAACCAACTGCAGCCCCAGCTGATACTGTTAAAGTTGCAGGGCAAAACTAACTGTGAGGCATTACACCTAGTCAGGATAAGTCCACCTACTTAAGGCTGTTACTCATAAAAAGACTATTTTATTTCTATTATTTTCTTTCTGGTTTGTTTTTTTCCCCTTACCACAAAGAATAAATTGCTGCTTTAATTTAGAAGTACAAATCATGTTGTCATTACAACAGAGCCTGTACCACAATGCTAACTGCTAAAATCTACAAAATTTTACTCTACAATGAAACATCAAGACACGTAGTAAGTAGAGTCCCCCAGGTAATGAAAACCAGGAAGCTGAAAATCATCTCACTCCTCCTATATTTTTAATAGTTTGCCTACCTACCTAATTCTCTCTTCAAAGTAATTATACGGGCAACTGCAATCAAACTATATCAATTCTTAACTTCTTCAAAACTGTATCAAAGCTTACTGCAATACATTTTTAAGGAGCCACAATGTTCCCAGTATTTTCTTCAAGTCTTTGAAATTCATCAAGATGGATGCTCAGATCAGAGGACTGCCCTCACTACTTGCCACGAGAAACCATTGCATGTTCACCCAACTCAACACCTCCTCAAAAAACCATTGCTCTTGATTTTGCTTGCACGTGTCCCCAGGCTTAGGCAGACCCTCAAAACAATAACCCCCAACTACATCCATGTAGCTACATGTTAGGCACTGACATGGCCCACATTGCTGTCTGACAAAACCCTGCTCCATTTTTACCTCACACATCTGCTGCTTTTATAAGGCTGAGATGGGAGATCCTTGTGTCAATTTTATAGACAGAGATCTAAGAAACAGGAAAGATGAACTATTCATTTAAATAAATGGGGAGTCTGTGACATAGTAGGTAACAGGCCATTGTATTTCAAGCTTCAGGTTACTGCCCAGTCATTAAAGAAAAAACAAACAAGCAAACAAGCAAAAAAAAAAAAAAAAAAAAAATAACAAACCGAAAAAACCCAACCAACCAAAAACCAAACCAAAATCTCTTCTGGAAAGCCCTGCACTCTTTAAATACATCTTTGGACACCAAAAGTAACAAATCAGACTTCAAATATTCCCCTCTCACCATGCAGAAATGCATGCATAATCCTTTTCCTTCAAAACCACAGGTGGGAATGATTTAAGATGCTCCTTAGCCCATCAATCTATGCCTTTTCATCTCTAATTCTTGCACATGGAAGAGCAAGCACAGAATTAGAGCAATACCATTTTTATATCCTTAACCACAGACTTTGACTGCAGAATCACAAGATTATAACTTTATTGTGGACCACAGTAATAGAAGAATCAGAGATCATGGCTGAGATACGTGCTGTAAGAGAAATAATAACAGCCAATACAGAACATGACTGGAAAACTAACTAGCTTTCTGCATATACCTACTCTTAACATTTGCTCGAGTGTGAAACGGCTGTGATGACAGCATAACTATTAATACTTACAATACCCACTTTTTTTACAGGTAATCCCTTTTGTTATCTTCATGAGCCATTAATGTATGGTCACAAGCATTTCAAGAAAGTAGTAATTGGGAGCAAAATAAGGACAGGTACTTCAAAAAATTTTTTTTTTAAAAAAAACACCACATACTTTAAAGGTCCACTTTTGCATCATTTTTGGAAAACCACTATTTTCCATAGATGTTACTGCTTGCCGCACATGTGCAAACAGAGCTCTGAAACTTTTGTGGCTTTCAAGAGCAGACCATGAAAAACACCAGATCAGGAGCATCTTGGACCAGATTGCTTTTGCAATCCCTTTTTTGTGTCCACTGGAACATGAAGAATGAGAAGGGCTGATACTGGAAATCACTTTATTACAGCTAACCAGCCTCAAGCACCTTTTTGGTAGGCTGCTGCATTTAAAACAGGCAGGAAGGGGGTGAGACTGTGCCTCTGCTAAAGCATAAGAGCCAGCTTTGGAGAGCACAGCCATCGTGCCTTATCACCACAGCATGAGTAAAATAGCATCACTGGAAAAAAATGCTGTAAGCATTAAAAAATGCCTTTCCAAACTTTGCAAATGGCAAAATTACCTCTCAGATGACACGGCGCAAGGGGAATGTAGCAACACAGGGCTGCTCTTGTTCAGCAGTATGTAAATATCCCACTTCCCAAGAGCTGGGCAAACACCGAATGCAGAAACAATTCCCACCCCATAAAGACATTGACTTTGGCAGGAGATTCAATTCTCTCTGCCTCTCTCTAATTGCAAGAAACATTTTTATTATCTCCTCCACAATCCCAATGCCATCTCTTAACAGCAGAGCTTTTGCAGTAATCTGTCTCTCAATTGTGACTACAGTGACTGATCCAAGACTTCTAAAAGTCAACAGGAAACTTCGCCTTTGACTTTCATGGGCATTTAATAAAAACAATCTCCCAGAAAGGCACTTGTCCCATTTCTTTCCCATGAAATCTCTTCTCCAGAGCTATCATTGTCACTATCAACACAGTACTTTTGAAAGAGACAGCCAGCGAATTAAGTAACAATCACTGAGCTATCAACACAAAAAATAACAGAGCCTTTGTAACACAGCTCGTGACCTTGCCAGGAGAAATTTGGGTGAATTAATTTTATACAAAGACAATAGTATTTCCTCTCTAAGTATTTTGGGTAGTTAGAGTGAATACGCCAAGATCAAAAACATGAGCTGTGGATTTCCCAGTTTTTCCCAGTGTTAAAATTGCTGCACTTTCCATCAAGCCAGGTCACTGCCATCTTTTTAGGAAGGTTTTAGCCAATGGCACTCCCATCATTAACAAAAAATAATTTCTCATCTCATCTAGAGATGAATTACTTAAAGTGCTTGGTATGCTCACACTTGACATCTTCAGTGCTCAACACCAAAGCATTTCATGCTTCAATGCTTTGGTATGCTCACAAGGACATGACATCTTCAAGAGGCAGGCTTCCTCTCTGTCATACTTGTCTCTCTAAAAGCCTGCCCAAATTACAGTAGTAATTAATATACTTTGAAAAAATTCACTCTTGTACAGGCTTAGAAGTTTGACATCTAAAAATACAAGAACAATTTCATCTGCATTGCCTGGAAAAAAAAAGAGATTGCTTATGATGGAAACAGCTGTGACAAGACTTGTGGACAGGACCAAAAGCAGCTGTTTCATGTAGAATGGGATTATCAGCATGTGCTAGAGCCTACACTCAAAAAGTCAAAAAGTTCCCAAGTCCCTCAATCTTTTTGCTCTCAGGAAGCCCCTGTATATGTACCTTCTCTTTCTGCTACTTGGATAACACTGCATGTCAGTTACTACCATTAGAAACCAAGTCTGATGGCTAACCTGCTCATGAAGCTCATTTGATGGCATATCTGGTTTGATTTTCTATGAAACTTGGGTAGTGGGAGAAAACCTACTTTAAGAAACACAGTACTGCAAAATCAGAGGGCTACTTTAAGGAAAAAATGTACACACATCGTTAATTACTTGGTGAGCACACATCACAGTACTAAGCTTACACTACACAAGGCTTCTCTCCCATGTCTCCTGCCTTATTCCAGAGGTCTGAACAAATAACAGAACATATAAAAATGTAATTAAAACACTAAATCAAAAGCAAGTGACCAAAGGTACAACAAATAGGTATTCTTAAACTTCTGAGGTTTTGCAACTTAATTGCATTTCTGTACCCAATTTTTCACTTGTAATACAGAAATATTGTTCACATTATATTCTGGCTATTAAGTATTTGCCTGTGTGCATGCCCAGGTGAAAGTTCAAGTCAAAAACCACCCAAACCAAAATAACAAACGAACAAAGAAAAAAGAAAAAAAAAGAAAAAGTGGAAGGATTTCTTCCAGAAACCATGAAGAAAATGGTATTAAAAGGAGGAAAAGTATAATTTCAGAAGCAATTATCGTCCTCTATCTGCGATTAGCTAAAGCTGTAGTTTGGAAAACAAGAGAAAAGCTGGGCTTAATGAGACAAATTTAGTTTAATACTATTAATACAAATGCACATTTTACTGAAGCTAGAAAGCATGAAAATTAAAGTCACTAGAGTACTGTACAAACACTATCAAATTATCTCATTTTTATCAAAACCAAGCAACACAGAAAGGATGGCGTTTGCCAAAGGAAGCCATAAGCAGAGAGCCAGGAGAAGAGCTTAAAAGACTTATATTCAGTCCAGAAGATCATCCTTTATCACTCTGTAAGGAATTATTTCTTGGAAAGCTGTTTCCAACTAAATTAAAATCATGCAAAATCTTCCTGCCAGCAGACAGACATCTTTACAAACTCACAATACATAAATGTAGAGAGATTTGGTAAAAGCTACCACATTACTGGGTAAAACCTACAATATGCTCAATGAAAATATATCCAGGACTGTAGATTGGCACCAAAATTCACAGAGAATAAGAGTAATGATACAGTCATAGTCTGATATTCTCAATTTTTCAAAGTTAAACTTAAGGGAGATTAACTCACAGACAGAACCACAGGAGATACAAAGAGACCTCTTGCAATGATGCATTCAGTTTGCTCATCTCCACTATCAGAGAGGCTGAACACAGAGCTAGGATGTAAGTAGTCTGCACTACACTGTTTCAAGTTATACTAATGTATTTTGGGACAGGTAGGCTTCTCCAGGAGGTGACTTACAGCATCTTTTTTAGCCATCTCCACCTCTCAGGTGGGTACAGGGAGGCTGAAGTTGAATGATATTCCCTATCATGTCTATAATTATGCTATATCACTCAATTGATGTTAGAGTATTGCTGTAATATGGAAAGCATGCTGGCTATAATGTAATGTGTTTGTTTCTTTTACCAGCAAAGAAACCCCTATGCAAAAAACTTTGGAGGTATCAAAATAGCTCTTACTGAGGTGCAAAGGAAATAATAATTTGGGTCTATGGCTGGTGAAAAAAAATAAAAACCCTGTAATTGCATTGAAAATACTGCAAAGCTAGATCAGAACCTGCTATATGATTCTGGCCATGCCTATCAGGATGGAAAAAAAAAACCAAGAAGTCAGCAATCAGAAGTTATTTGGAGAAAACACCATTCCAAGGAACAGGAACAATCTCGATGACACTTACCCTCTTATTTATGACCTACCACTACTCCAACATAGAGACAGACAAGGAGAGAGGAGGAGAGAGATCAAGATAAAGTCAAGGATATTATTTTCAGGTCAACACACAAACACAAACCACTGCAAATTTCACTAGAAGCCCACACAAAGAAGTCTGTCAAAACAACATCTTGTAGGTCTGCTACTGCAAGAATAACACTTAGCACACTGTTCTCTTGCAGCATATATATGTAGAGTCATACGTTGCTGATTCCATGTTCACACCTTGGATAAATCACAAATCACCCTTTGAAACAGCTCCTCTTGAGATGCATACAAAATACTGAAATCAACAAAGCTCATCAGGATTTTTGACCTGTGTAAATCTTAGACACCAAGCCGTGATCCCCTGACTCCAATAAAATTAATGCCACTAAACATGGCCCCACTCTAACAGCCAGCACTTACAGAAGCAGCAGCTGATGCCAACTAACTGGCATCTCACTTGGCTGGCTAACAAAAAGATAGCAAAATAACCAATGAAAACTGGGATACACATAGATTTCAGGTGTAAAACATGATTTTACACCTGAAGAAGCAAGTCAGCCACTGACTTGGGACATTCAGTAGGAGAATGAAAGCGCTTAAAAAAATCACATAAAAACCACATAAAAGTACAGATGGAGAGTCAAATCTCCAAAATTAGCTCACATTTTTCTTAAGCCATGGTGGACAAAATTGGCCTTACCCCCAGCAACAGCAGGAAATCTTCCATGTACTTTCCAGGCAATTTCATGAAAAAATGAACAGCACTAAAAGATACTAATGCAGTAGCTGATTAACACGGATTTTGATTTTTTTTTTTTTCAGGATAATGTTCTTTCTATTGCAAACCATTTGCTATGTGTAAAAACTTACTATGCACGCAGATGAAGTTTCAGTGTGCTGTTCCAAAAGGTAAATATTAAATGAACATTCATTTCTAATTAAAAGGATGTACTGTGGCACTTTTTATTAGATTTGAGAAATTAAATACTGATCACACTTCCATAAAGAAATCACCACCCTTTCCCCCTCCCCCACCTCAACCTGTGTGGGTGAGCTTTCAAAAATTATCCGCTTTCTCGCAGGTATCAGGCCTGAATTTTGCATCACAAATTCATCTGAAAAATTTCTATACACCTTGGGATTTTTAGCCTTTCTGCAGAAAAACCCAATAAGAAATGACATAATTTAAAGCAAATTCCTCAGACTTTTGGTACCTAGGTTCCCTACATCCATTTTTAAGTGTTTCTCATAACTCCTACATTTTTTCTAGATTTGGCTCTGTATTTTCTCGCCAATATCTTCAGCAAGATAAGAAAAAACAGCTTGTTGTCTCTACACCCTTGAACTGTCTGGAAATGTTCAAAGCAGAGCATTTCTTTTCATAAGAGATAATCCTTAAAATTTGAGAGACAATGCAGGAATTCATTTAGGAGTACAAGAGTAAAGGGTTGGTCTCCAGGTCTTGCTACAAAACTTACAAGCAAAGGCCCTTTCATTCTTGCAGTAAGCCCATCATAAATCCTACACACAAGATAGCTCAGTCCATTACAGAGAGTAAAACTGCTCACCTGGCACATCTTCCATTTAACAAATTCCCTCTTTTGTACCTTAAAGGGAAGCTCCTGGAGTTTGCATTGAAATGGGGTTGTCCTATTTTAGAAGAGTATATAAATAACACATTTCTATTCCATTTGCTCCAAGTGATACTGAAAAGCTTAAAAGCATGCATCTTAGGCAAAAAATAAGCTTGGTTTTATAATGAAGGTTAACTTTACAGCTCTTTGTACGCTGTGAATGATGAGCTATCTGCCTGCATTTCACTAAGGCTGCCTTTCTGACCACCAGAAAGCTTGATTTGGTGAAATATGTGATGTGTAGTAATACACATGATCCCCTCCAAGCTTTTCTCACCTGTGGGTCATTCCTATCACTTCTAGATGTGGATTCTCAATGGCGATGCACATTACCTCGTCTCTCTCTGGCATCTCTCTCCCATGCCAGAGGGAGGGTTTCTGCCTTCCCTCTGCCAGCCTGTTTTCACAAAGCTTGGAAGAACTCCATAGTGTTGCGATTAATCAATATCTCCATCTTTCTGGTGTTGTTTTCTGAGGACTTCAAAAGTTACTTCCAGACTGGTGCTGGACAGGTACACATAGCCATGCACTTGTCATGACCCTCTGCAAAGACCACTACAGGCAAATGACTGGAGATACCTTGGGTTTTGCATCTTGACCCTCTTTTTCAAATGCTTCAGTCATCAGCAATGCTATCAATGTCCTGGCCTCTATGTAATCAATTACCCCTTATGATTAGAAAGGGAAATAGTATTTGCAAAATACAAAATTTCCTTTCAAAACACTGTGTTACAAAGCTCAAGCCTTTTCCTACCTGAAAAACTTAATTGCCACTTTCATGTTGAAGGATGTTCCCCTTCAACACTTGGAAACCACAACCTGATGTAGCATGAAATGAATCTGGGCAGAACTCCCAGCTGCCTCTACTCCTGAGTCCTGCAAGCCACCTCCAAAAAACCAAACAAGCAACAACAACAAAAAGAGCAATTTAGGTCAAGGAGTCTTCCTCCAACCCTCCAAAATACCCTGCTCGTATTCCAGTTAAGAGCGGACATCTGCACATGCAGCACAGCCTCTCCATCCAGACATATGCTGCCCTTCAGTCCCTGCCATGACTTCTCATGCTGAGGTGGCAGGTAGTAAAACTACACAGAAACTTCAACTACAGCCTTGCCATATGCATGTTCATCATTAAAAGCAGTTGAGCTTGAGGGTTATGCTGCCATCCACTGTCCACTCAATCCAAAGGATTAACATACAAATTCAGTTAGTTTACCTTCATTTCATGCCTCATAATTTATATAATCTATTACTTCTTGTGCTGCTCATAAAGCCATACAAATCACAAATCACGAGTACAATAAATAGTGAGAGGATTTCTGAAGATTTTATCTGTCAGAACTTGGCCCATGAAGTGACAGCATGGAAAAAGAAAAGCAAGCATCTTCTGCAATACATTTAGAAAACACACCTTTAATGAAAAAGATTGTACCATAGAGTTTTAGTGACTTAATTTTTTGGGTTTTGTTTATTTTGAACTTCCTAAGCTCCCCCACTGCTTTTTCTGCAACGAGTAACAACAGCAAAATTATTGAAACTAATCCAAGATTAAGCTATCTGGTAACACAAGTGTGCCAAACAGTAGTTATAATTCAATAATCTTACTAAGACAGGAAAAAAATGGAAAGTCAAGTTGCACAACATCAAAGTAGCAACTATGTATGGGGTTGAAGTAAATAAGGAAGGGTTTGGGGTTTTAGGTGAGCACCAGCTTATTTGGCAGTCAGCTTATCACATGGGAGGGAAAATGCCTGGAATTGTAATTCCCTCTTTCCTCTGGGAGACCTGATCAAAAAAAACCCCAAAAGCTCCTGAGAACTGCAATGCAGTAGTACAGGAGAGAATTGCAAGGTATCTTGAAGACACAGATACTATAGAGATGACACGCAGTCAATATCAGATTTCACCATTCACACTTGCTTTTATCCATTCACCAAACTGAAAATGAGTAATACTGTTCTGTGACTGAGAGGTCTCATATAGATATTGTCACTGTGTCAACCACTGACAGAAAGGATACAGGCTCCCCTCCCATCTGGTTTCCTTCCATCAGAATTGATTGATCTCAGTTAAGACATAATATTGGTCTGCATATACCACCCCCATTTATGCGTTTGTGAAAAATACAGGTATTTTCCACACACATATAAAACAGGAGATTCCACATACTGAAAGGGTTCCTGTTGAGAAATAACCACTATCTCACTGGGTGAGGAAAAGAATGTTTTCACACAGCAGGTTCACAGTTTTCTCACAGGCACTGGACAAATATTTAATTAAACAGTGGGGAAATATTTAATTAACAGACTCTGTTTCTACTTAGGATTGGAGATGATGCAAGGGTAATTGACAATCCAAGAGAAAAGTTGACAGACTTCCTGTTACAGAAGTGGTGAATCGATAGCCTCTCTACCAGGGAGAGCCCCGATGGAGTGCTAGCAGGTAACAGGTTATTCTTGAATCATATCTGTTTTGATATCACATCATTTTAAGCAAATAAAGTAACAAAGCACAGGACGCATTAGTTGCGCCTAGTTTGTACACATGAATGATAGAAATCTGGGGTTATCATTTAGCTAATTTGTTCTGCCCACCATAAGTTTTCTGCTCCTAAATCTCTATTCTGATATCCTATGGAATTTTGTTTCCTATGGAATTTTATGGCTGTTCTTTTATAAAAACGCATTAATATTGAAAAAGAATCATACAAAGTCATTCAGAAACATTAAAAGATTCTATATTCATCTTCAATTATCAGATATGTAAGGAATTTCCTTGCAGAGTACACCCACCCATTTAACCTATATGCAGCCTGATGCAGGGAAATAACCACCTACTTAGTTTACTAATTTCTAATCCTCTTCAAAGAGTGCAATTACTGTAACCAAGTGTTATGAGGGGAGGCAAGGCCAAGAGAGGTAATGAGAGCAGAATGGCTGCACAGAAGACATGGTAAGGGCTGATGCAGAAGCAGGTATGCAGAGGAATAGACGCTGCAGCACAAGGCAGGAAAGGAGGAACCACAGCAGCTGCCATCAGTGCACAACCAGATTTCAGGTTAGGTCCGGCGTAGGCCAGGAGCAATAGACCTGTGCTTCACATATCTTAGCTGGTACATGGGAAGATTTGGTATGAGGAAAGCTGGATGGAAAGAGGAGCTCTGTTGAGCACGGAAAGCTGGGGAAAAGCATCACAGAAGGGCTTTAGGGTCAGCTCATATGTGAAGCTTCCACTCCTCTTTGGTAAAAAGGAGAATTGCCACCTACCTAGCCAGTTATTTGCTCTCATCATAGAGCTTGGAGAAAGCAATTCAAATGGTGCTGCATCACTGTAGGTTTGTTGTATGTTATCCAGCAACCTCTTAGCAAAGAGAGAGGTAAGAAAGCTCTCATTTCAGGCAGTATGGTACAGTTCCTGTTTGCACATATTTCCAATGTTGATCAATAAGTTATGAAGGCTTCTTTATTAATTATTCTCCTTTCTCCAAATATCCCTCCAATGATATTTTCTAGGCTTTTGAGGCTAGAGTATTTGTTTTTTTTCTGGAATAATTAAATTATTCCCATCCTCTCACAAACTCAGGATTTGGTGCTAATCTGCTAATCCAGGAATCTTGCATGCACCCACTGCTCATATTCTTTTGCTGTCAGAGGAGTGTTGAGAAACCCAGAACCACAGACTGGGTGGGCCTTGTCCAAGGGTTTGAGCCTCACCTTTAAGCTCACAAGAATTAGATAACAAGAACATCAAGTAGGAAAATGATAGCATACAGTAAATGTTCTAGAAATTCAAAAGCCATCCTGAAATAAATTAAGAATTTATTAGAATGAAATGTTTGCTGTGGAGGCATTTGTAATGGCGTCTGTAATCCTACTGGTGTAAACTCCTTTTTCTTCCTATTAGCTTGGGTAATACACAATTCATGAGTCATACTGGCACCTCATTATCCAATTAAAATTACTAATTTTTAACAAATAAATAATGTTGGAAAGGGTATGATTAGGTTAATGATTAATTCTGGCTACTCATATATGAAATAACTGTGCAATTAATTTGGGAAGGTTTGCGTATTTTAAGCTCAGCATAATTATGACAAGCTGCATCACTGGGTCTCTTACAGTTCTCCTCTCTAATTAATTTGTTAATAAAGCACAAGAGGAATCACTCCTAGAATACAAGAAGCACTGCCAGAAGTACACAAGAGGTGTTTTTGTTTTGTTTTGGTTGTTGGGTTGGGGTTTTTTGTGTGCATGGGTTTTTGGGGGTGTTTTTTAAGAAAAATTAAAAGCAAAAAAAAAAAACAACCACAAACCAACAATTCAGGAATAGTTCACTGACATCATTTTTATAGTCAGTGAGGGGTTTTTAACTCTTTTAACTCAGTAAGTTTTGGTGGAGAAAAGTAGGCTGGGTGCCTTTACAGCACTGCCAAAAATTATTTGACTGCTATGACAAACCAGAAACTGCATATGTTTTCCCTGGAGATGCTGTGAAAACCAGGCAGAAGAGGTTTTGGGGGTTGAAGGTCCCACATCCCTGGCTGGGTTGTACGCAACATTGCTCTGGTGGGTTCTTCACATCCACTCCTCAATTATCAGTATAGGTCATAGTCAACGAAGACACAGAGCTGTGATCCAGAGCCAGTGCTCAAGGAGAAGATGCAGCAACTGCCACCTCCACATGCCTACTGTGTAATCCCAGCGACTGCTGTCACAGCTGCCGCTACACAACACAGAGAAACTCACTGTGTAGCAGTAAAAACAGCTGCGATTCATAGCAAAAGCTATCACTGGAGGACAAACTTTTCAAAAGCAACACTGGGTATTTCACGATGTGGCACAAAATATTTCGCAAGCAATGCAACTCAATTTTTAGCCTACTGGGAGAAGGTCCTGTTGCTGGGACATTTTTCACCATTACCAAATCGCTTGTATGATTCAAGTGTTTTAAGCAAACAGACACCATCTTTAAGGACTTCATGATCTGGTCCATTATCTTTTTAGCCTCTAACTCACTTGTGATGGCCTCTGTCCATTGCTAGTTTCTTCTGCAGAGCCTCCTCCAAGAAACTTCAGGGTGAATCACATCCGTTGTGCCATGGCATTCAGCACCATCTATGTGTTTTTCTAAGTGTTGTCTGTTAACAGTATATTGACATTAACTTTATGGAAATAATCTCAGCAATTTTTAATTTCTCCATTTTCCAGCCCAAGCATACCACTTATCACTAATTTCCCCTCAACAAGTACTCACATCTTCTGCCTTGTGTTTCATATTTAAAACATGTGAAAAGCATTAAGTTTGGTAAAAGCTTTTGTACTCCTTTCCTCCCTGCCGCCATAGATCTTAGCCTATCTAAAAAGCAATGTGATTTCAGTTCCAAGAAAGTTGATACCATATTCACTGCAACATAGGTCACCTATCAAAGCAACTTGCCATAAGGAAAGTGTTACCCAACTCCAAACCTTCCTCTCTGCACAGACATGCTCGATATTTTACATAATGCATTCTATTTCAGCACTGGGGAGGACACCAACAGTTGTTTTATAATGCTGCTTAACACAGACCTTCATTTCTTTTTCCTCTAGCAATTCCTCTCAACACAAAACTCGGCTGTGGATCAGGCTCATCAACCAAACAGTTTTTAACTTCCCTGATAAATCAACCTAAGGGTGTGAAAACACACATTAGTAGGCTTACTTCTCCCAGCAGCAATGCATTTCTAAGATGTGTTATACTACAGCTTTTGCTACTTAACAAAATCATACTGAAAACAATCCAAGAGCTAACCAAATCAAGTCAAAGTGAAAACAGCTACGGTTTACAGGCTCCAGGCTGATGAAAAAGAAAGCTTTACATTAAGGAGTAATATATCCGCTGCCCCAACTGTTGTTTAGCTGTACACAAAGTCAAACTTTCAGGGATTGCAGATGCAGAAACACACAGGGAAAAAACAAAGATATTTACCGCCAAACACCCACTGCAGAATGAAGAGCCACAGGGATGCCATGTCATGAGCCGCCTGCTCTCTTCTGAAATAGAAATGGTCTGTGGGCTAAAGGGAAATGGCATGACAGCAAGCCGCAGGTTTTACTCAACAACAGCAATCAGCCAGGAATGGAAAAAACTGAGGTGAAGATACAGGACATGTCACTGTAGAAGCTGCTAACTGACAGTTACATTTAGAAAAATGTAACCTGATAGCAGTCAGGTACTGCTGATATTTCTGACATCCGTTATCTGTCTTACGCTTTCAGAGCCTGCTTGGTGATGAAAAGCAAAATTATTTTGCATTCACTTTGCATTTGTGATCACAGCTGTCAAATCCCTGATGTACGAACACTGCCTTTTTTCACAGGCAACCAATTAATTTTATTACACCAGTTGAGAAGTTTGGAGATGGAGTTACAAAGCATTTACTGATCAAAGAAAATAGTGAATGAGATAAATAGAGATGTCCTCCCATTCCTCATTACTATATTCATATGCTTTCTAATAAAATGGTCTCCAGAACTCCCTTTGAATTATGCCCATTTTCATTTGGAAAAGCACAAATATTACATTTATCGTAAGCAGTGACTGAAACAGACTGACACAGAGAGAATTTGCCTCCACGCAAGCACCACTAAAAAAGCCTGTCCATCAAAAGAGAAGCAGAGATGCGCTTTTCTCACTCTAATTCTTCCATCCCACAGTGTCCATCGTCTCTTTTTTTATTTAATGTTATGGTCATAATGATATCACTCGGCAAAATGGCAGGTAAAAAAACCCCAGAGTGCAGCCCGCACATGTTCAAGTTGCACTGCTACATGGCATCCAGCTTGCTCCCTTCTGCTTTGTACAAGAGCTGCTGCGGTGCTGCATGGTGGGTGTGGCTGCCAGGAAGCTGGCAGGAGGGAGACAGCCATTGGGCTCCTGCCTGCTGCCCCCTGCCCAGGGGGTCATCACTTGCTGCTCATACACCAAAAGAGGGTAGAGGAGGTGGCACTTTTTGCTAGTGAAGTATAACACTTCCAGCACCACAAATGAAATGTGATATGGAAGTTCAATGATAGAATTTAATTTCTTTGCAAATACTACTTTCTTGAAGAACCACATGATTGCAAATAAAAACATAATCTAATCTTGTTATTTCCTGCGGCAAATCATGACTTATTAATATTCCTCTTCAAAATAACTACTAGTATGGCACAGAGGTAGTAAATCAGTGGTGCATTTAGTTTGCTCTGTGCATTATGCATTTTCAATTTTGGAACTATTTCCTTACATGAAAAAGGTGATGTTTCCTTTGAGGATAACATTCCGGTGACAGAGTTCCCTTTCCATTATACAGACCATCTTTGACACGAAGGATTGACTCATCCACACTTATCCACAGCATTTGAGTGAATGGCACATAGGAGATACTTGACCAAAAATATTTTTACTAGTTTTCCTATTGCACTTCTTTCATTTAAAAAAACATTAATCTTTCTTGTATAGGAAATACCTTACCCATCTGCTTCATGGGAAATAAATCAAAGACCCATCCCTGCCTCTGCCTTCCAAAAGGATACAAGGCCGTTTTTCCTAAAAACAAGTAGCATGAGTGGGGAAGTCTTTCCCAAGAGGTTTTTTTTTAGAACAGTGAATTGACAGAGTCAAATTCAGAAAAGCTGGGAAATCCCCACACTGTAATTCTTCTGCAAAAATCATCAGTTCCCTTTATATCCAGATGAAGCCCAACAATTGACTTCAGGATCACAAGTGGTTTCCATTCCCTGGAATATTTCACATAAATGAAATCCCATTCCAGGAGGGAAAGCCTGCAATTTGAAGACTGGAAGGGGAAAGCAAGTGTGGAGCAGTTTTTGAAACTTGTATTAAGTAACAAAAGCTTCACGGGGCTTTCCACACTCTTATCCATCTCCTTTACAACATAAAACACAAATTACTTTTGCTATTTGATACATAAGATAGCAAATTGAACACATATCTGTATTTTGACTGCCTTAGGCTTTTGGGTTTGGTACTCATCACAATAGAAGGGATTATAAAACATTTCTTTTTCTATTACGTGAAGCTCCACTATGATTTTACATGATAACAGGCTAAATATTCTAAATGAGATTACTGAAGCTTCATAAGGGATTTGAATAGCCAGCTGCTGTTAAAGCTGAAATGATTTGCAAATATTCAGTTTCTAAGTGACTTTAATAATAGTTCTTAGTGAAACAACACAACGAAATCAAATCTGTAGTACCCTAAAGCATGCCAAAGCAGAAAGTTTTCTTCCTCTCTGCCTTCACCCCCTAAATAAGATGGCTCTCCACTTAGAAGACAAATGAGATTAAAACTATTCACCAATTCATAGTACATCCATTCATTAATCAGAATCTTCTAAAACACAGTAACTCATCAGAAATCTGCATACCTATTGATACCTATCTGTAATGGAAATAGTTTGAGCAATAGAAAGTCTCCTGACCAAAGGCTTACTGCATTTCCAAAGCCTGTTATTTTGCTATGGAGATTTTTCTTTAACTTCTGTCTCCCATGGCTGTAGATTATACACTGTAATACATTATAGTGATGGTTGGCTGTAAAAATCTGTCTAGATTTTATTTTCATTATAAATATCAAAAACTGCATACAGATTTTTAAAAGTGAGAAAACCTCATTATTGAGATGAAAATTTTAAAACTTTCCCAAATGAAACTTTGGGGGATTTTTTTTGTTTATTTTGTTCTGTTTAACAATCCCTTCATATATGTTCCAAGTTTTGAACAGCACTAAATACAACTGTATGCCTCAGCAAAATCAGGATGGAACATCAAAAGCATTCTATATGGTTTATCATCTCAAGCTGCCTACAGACACCAAACCAAAAAAACTCAAATCATCCTATTTTAAAGCATGTTGTTCTCCACTACACATTGATTTGCAGTATTTGAAAATATTTTGCTTGTGAGAGCAATATTTTAAATCTCATGGCAATGGAAGATATTCACAGTCTAATTATAAGAATTATTAAAAAATAATAGAAGCAAAACAAGACATTACCATGGAGTTCTATCTATCTAGCTATAAGTGGGTTGTGAAGTTAAATTCAATTTTATTTTATTTTTTTTAGTGGCATGTATTAAATGAGGGATCAATGCAACTAATGAACTACTTAATGAGCAGGATTAATAATGCTGAGGTACAAAAATGACAGCATCTATTAAAAGAAGTCAGATGAACTAAGGTCATATGTACTGGAGAGGAACATACATTTTGGCTTATTGTCCCAGTGGGCTTTACGTTCATGGACTGAAGGGACCACATGTAGGTGAACAGAATGTACTGGACTTTTTCAACAGGTGGGATGCCAGATCTGCTGGTATGTCTCCCAAAAATGTCATTCCTGCGCTACACACCTTTGATAAGATCGAAGTTTCCAAAGACCACCATGGCTTGGATTGACAAGGATCAGCGACATTAACGGGTTTTGCCAGAGCTTGAGCAGGATTTGGCCCAATGACTTGGTAAGTGGCTGATTCTCCACGGTAAGACAAGTGTGCTCCATTGTGGATATTCAGTCCTGGTCCCCAGGACCACAACCTGGCCACATCATCACTGGAGCTGAGTGTTAGACCCAAGCACTCACCACTGTCTTTGACTAAGAAAACTTTATGAGAGAAGCTGAGATGGTTGCACAAACAACAGGCTGAAGGCGAGGTAGTAGCTGCAAGGAAACTCATGGACCAGGAAGCAAAGAGCAGCAAGGTACAGCTGGGACATAAGGACAATACGAATTCCAAACAAGAATTCTGCTCCATCCCATCCTTCGTTTACGGTAATTTTACTGTAACATCCCACTGGAGATACTTATCTGCAGCTGATAAATGACATTTCCATTCATGCCAGGATGGGCACTGGGGATCACAACAGGCAGTGGTGGACTCTCTGAGTCCATATGTCTCACTGCAAGAATTCACTACAGGAATGCTGATCTCCTACGGGGTTTCAGAGCCACACTCCTTATTCAGGATTTGAGTTACTTGTTTGCTATTTTTAATATGCACTAAAAAGGCACATACTTAAGTCTGTTGCAAAAGTAACTTCTGCTTACCCTGCTTCCTCCCCAGCTCCTGGGTCTCTTGGGAAGGAGCTGTCTTACGTGACTAAAGGTCTAGGTAGCCCAGTTACCATTTCTTCCTTCACATACACACACTTGTAACAGGAGGACAGAGAAAACTAATAATAAAAGTCAAGAAAGTAACGAAACAGCTAAATGAACTGAATTTTCCACCACATGACGAATCAGCTGCAGGCCTACAGGTGTTCTGCAAATAAAGAGTCTGCTAAAGTGAACTGCAAAAGATATAAGTAGAAAAAGGCAGGCAAGCTCCCAAACTCTAGAATATCTGTTGTTCTACTATCATGAGCTCCCAAGATAGCCCTCTCTTACAGGTTTCATTTTACAGCTTATCTGTTAGCAACATAAAATCATCAAAATCACTCCGGGGTCTGAAAGTCAGGCTCGGTTCTCGCTCCATTATGCATCGTCTGCAGTTTATTCTGCTCATAGCAGTTATTTCAGCAATTGCTAAAAATACCTTGTTTGTCATCCCAAAATGAATCACTTGAATAATTTTAAAAGATACTGAACACAATGCTAAGAACTTAAGCAAGCCATCAAAGCAAGCACACAAGTTTGCATGTATGCAGAGAAACCTGAAGGTATGTTTTCAATCTTAATACAAAGCATGCAGAAAATTAATTCTCCCATTAACAGAATCATTCACATGATCATGTCCATTCCTTGTTTTGGTCTCACATCTTCATTCTCAGCCTGTTTTCACAGTATACCATCTCCATTACTGCACATATATGGCACAACCATGTTTATGAAATGGCAACCAATTGTGCTTCTACTTTAATACATTTTCTTTTGAAACAGTAAGATATGTTTTAGAATGAGAAAACAAATTAGCCAAGAGAAAATAAGATCTCCAAAGATGGATATTCAGTCACCTCTCTGAGCCCTGTACAAGCACAGCACTGCTCTTGATCATATATATATATACACACATAAAATAGTCAGTAGCAGGAAAAGACAGAAGGATAAAGGCACACTCACATAAATCTAAATAATGTTTTGGTTTCAAAAGTCCAAAAGGTTTGAGTGAATTCAAGCCACAACCCATCAGATAAACTGCAGCAAAAGTAGGCAAAAAATCTAGAAAGACTTCAAAAACTTTGGAAGGTGCAAAATACAGTTTTTCTGCCTGTTTACCTCTGCTTGTGTAGGTAAGTGGGACAAAAGTATCTTCATTCCGAAAAGCACTTCCTTCAATTCACTGTAGGAGACATACAAAAAGTTCTTGTGCAGTAGCACACAAAAACACTTACCACATTAAATCTTCCTTCAGTGATATTTCATTTGCTTTCTATACAGTTTCTACTCTGTAATATTCTTCCTTGACCTTATCTGATCCAGCTTTCCTATCTGATGGTGCCATTTGCCATTTCTAACTCTTCATTTCAAGCTTTGACCAGATATTACTCTATTCACTGTGCATGTAGATCCTACATCAAAATAACTCTAAGTGGGAAGATTTATTAACAGACTTCAACAAGGGCTATACTTGAGCCCTTATTTTTAACATTTCCTTGTTAAAAAGTTATTATATACTAACATTTCATTAAAATAAATTATAAATTATTATATATTATTCATTATAAATTTGTGTAATAATCCCCAGTAAATGCTGCTATAGTACAGCAAGTTGGCACACCTATCAAATAATCTTATGAAAATTGTGGATTAATTACTATGTGAAGTCACATAAACAAATTCTGATCTGTATTCTGATGATTTATTTTATTTTAAATATATGACATTAATGCAATGTAATTGGTCGTGGTATATTTTGCATTCTGAACACAACAAATCTGCTTTTGTGGAGCTGTTGCTAGTAGCTATTCAAAACAAAAAAATAACTAGTGAAAGCAATATTTAGTAACAAACTGAAAATGGAAAAAAATGGTTTTAAATAAATCTACTGTAAAATCTCCACTATTTCATGCAAGTGTCGCAAGATTGTAGTTCATTTCTCAGTATTAGTGTATTTCTATTATATATAAACATTCACAGACTAGTGCGTGTAAATAACAGTTTAAAGAACAGAATAAAATATTTACAAGGGAAATGAGAGTGTTGACTTTGTGATCAGACAATTTTCAGACCATTGAAATATCCATTTTATGAACACAGTATTTTCATATTGGTAGGAAAAGCTATTGAGATTGGAACAGAAAAATTAAAACCACCAGATCTGCACTGGCAAAAAGGTATGGTCTTACATTATAGCTTGTATCAATGTATGTATATAGATACATGTACACATATATGTATCAACAAAAAATAAAAAATTGCATAAAATATAAAGTACCCAAGCCAAATTAGTAATACCTGGGTACATACTTAGATTACATCTCTTGCAAGTTGAATTAATAATTGTGCATGCTCTGATCCCAGCACGAGGCCAAGATAACCAGAAAAACACAAAATAGGCACTTGGGAGAATGTGGTCTGTGATGGAGTCTCCATGAGGGACCTGCCACCACCACAACTATGGGCAGATACTAGCTGAAGCACCTTATTTATATAACTGCTTTTTGATAGAAAGCAGACTCTTTGTAGCAAAATAAATGAAATAATTTTAAATGTGACCATCAGCTCACTGTTTGCTAAGATATACAATCGCTAATACTTTATCTGCATTCTTTCGTATCAGTGCATATCAGGTCAAGAAGGCAACAGTGTGAAAACTAATTAAGACTTCCCTATGGGCAGAAAGGAGGATTTCTGCAATACCATGCAGTGGCCCTAGATGCCATTACTGTCAATGATGGGACAATAGGTATCACAAAGAGAACAAACAGAATCTGAACAATTCTTTCCTGATGGATCTTTCCTACAGCTTCACCTGGAAATCACACCTTTGTTATTCAAGGCACAAATATTTAAGAGGTGGCTAGGATTAACTTTGGCAGTGTGTAAATGCAAGAAGGAAAGACTGATCTATCCAAATCAATTTTGCTCAGGACTGCAATTCAGAATTAGAGTGCTGGTATAACTATAGGAAAAGTTAGTGCATCCAACCATGGTCTCTTTTTCCCAGCTTGTGGTATCTTTGCTTTTCCATTAAACATGCATGTCTTAGGACACGAAAAAAATTGCATTGTTAGAAAGCTTCATTTAGACTATGATACTTTCGTTAAATCAACTGCAGTATTATTAATGCATATGGATGTCTCGCTTATACCACCCAAGGAGACCTTTCGCTGTGCTTTCTGCAACTGGATTTGCCTATCCCACATTGGCCTTTGTAGTCATCAGCGCGCTTGTAGTAAGCACGGGTAAAGCCCTTCCCAAAATGTTCATTCGCGAAGTCAAGCCATCATCATCATCATCATCATGGGTGTCTTCTAGCCCCTTGAACTCAGACAGATCAAATTTACAGCAGTTTCATATGTTTTTCCATACAGTGAGGAAAAACCAGTTAGAACTTCACTAAAATTCATCACCATAAAAATTAATGGGCTTCAAGTAGGAGTGAACTTAGCTCAAGATATGGTCTTAATGATCATGTTAGTCTTTAAGCAGTTACAGTCCCTGCAGTGGTTAATAAAGGTTAACACCTCTAGTGTTGCATAATTATTCTATGCAACTTGACAAATATTTGGTAGAAAGTAAGTTAGAGAAGCTGAGAAATAGCTCCAGTTGATAACAGAATTTAGCCAGCAAAAGGCCTCCTAGACAGGCCATGTTCCTCCTGAGGGCTCAGAGAGGCTGACTTTTCATGTTGTTAAACCTTATGTTCTAAAATTCAAATTTTAGAAAATGTTCAGTGAAGCAGATGCTAACTTCATCTCCAGCCTGAGTCTTCGAGATTTGTGTGTCATTTCCAACAGTCTGTGGAACACATAACATTTAAGAAGCAACTGGAACTGCTAAAAGGCATTAGTCAGCTGAAGTGAGTTTAGGGTTTAATAAGCACATCATGCAACCCTTAAAACTGTAGCAGGTATATTTGGGACTAGGAGTATTTTCTTCTCTTTACACACTATTAAGCAAACTGTGAAGACAGAGGTCCAAAAACTACAGGTGGCTCTGGTGAGCTAAGGTAGGCAGCACGTCCTTAGTTTTCATCACAAGCAGAAAGTTGCTGCTCTTTCAGCTGCCATTGTCCTTGCCAGCATGAAAATGCTTGTCCCTCACTGCCTCCCTATAACATACCAATGTTCCTTGGACATGTTACTGTGGAGACGATATCAGCCTCAGACATAATCAGTTTGCAGAGAATAATTAATGTTTTATAAAATAAATTCCATCAGGACCAGGTTTGCATATACAGATAGTACCTTTTCTTAGACTCAGCAGTGTAATATATGTAACTAATCGCACTCCAGGAAATTTTTTCTCAACCTTGACTTAGTTTCAAGGTTTGCTGCTTGATTTCAAGCCTAAAGGAAGACTTACAAGGCAGGAACATGCCTGTGGTCTCAGACAGCCCTGGCTACACCAACATTACAACTACTGCGTAGCCAAGCAATAGTTTAAATAGCTTTTATGCAGTTCTGCTACATAAATTGATGTATCCAAGTCATCTTTATTTTACAGTGCAGGGAAAGAACTTAATTTCCCTCCTCTATCAAGTGTGTATAGTACTACTTACAACAATATCAATGTTCTGACTGGATGGAGATGCTCTTTAAAGCCAGTGTATAATTTGGAAATGGACTGATTGCGTTTGGGTAATGAAAGGCTTCTACAAATAGCACACTCGCAGCAAGTCATGGGGAGCTGTAAGCATTGAGCTTACAATGAGTTGGACAGTCATAGAAAAGCTATTGAGAAGAAAGGATCACATGCGTCGTATCTCACCAACAGTGCATGAGCCATTCAGCATTACTCCCTGCAAGAGGACAGACCTTCATCAAAGGAGCCTGCCAGGACCAGAGAGAGCAAACTATGGATAACACAAAAGCAGAGATAAGATTATCTTTTAAGGATAATCTTAAAGACTAACTTTGGGTCCTCCTCATCTCCAGACACTGAATCTCTCTGAGAATGACAGATAAGCCTTTTTTTTATCTTCTCTTTCTAGATGGAGATGCAGCTCAGAAGTGCTTCCAGCAGACCTCACAGCACTTCCAGGTTGGCAATACAAGGTACCTAAGCTATCAACATCTGCTCCTGTCCCAGCACAAAAGCACTGGGAACTCAAGAACTAGAAAAGGAGAGAAATTTTAGCAGAGCTTTATTTGTGCCTAACAAGGAGTTTCAAAAAAGCCTTGTGAAAATGCAGAGACCTTCCCTATTCAGCAGGTCATTCCACTGGAAGGTAAAGAATACGGATATGTAGCATTTTCATCCCATCCTTTGTAAGCAAAAATAATAGCTGTTTTTTATGTGGCTCACATTCAAAGACAGAAAACACTGCAAAAGGTGGTTTGTGGAAAGACACGTCTCCTTGGACAGCTTGGAACATTTTGGTTTGGAAAAATTCATACTGCCTCTGTGTCAGGTTTTCATTTCAAACACACCAGAGAGCTGTTACACTCCACTGCAGTAAGTATCACAATAGTGATTAAGAGACATTTACGCTGTTCCACTTCTATGTGACGGCTGAGATCAGACACACGATGAATTCAGAATCTGTGTGTTAATTGCCCATACAAATCCATCGCAGTTAATTAACTAAGACTATAACATAAAAAGAGACTCAATATGGAAATGAGTATTTCTTTCCAAAAGGAATCATTTCTTTACCAGGCTCTGCTCCTGTGCTGTTCAAGGATAAACTGGTGTTACAATGCTTTCCCTTTATCAGAGTAAAAGCAAATAAGGACTACTTTAAATGTGGTTTCATAGAATTATTTTTCGTCTTTCAGAGCACACCATATATAACAAACACATTGAGGAAAAAAATTAATTTGCAAAATAATTTGGGAAAGTAAGATTATTTCCTCCAAACCTCCCACCCTCCAAAAAAATCTCAATGTTTTGGGAAACATTGTTCAAAGACTTTCTAGTTTATCTCAGCTCTAAATCTGTAATTCCTACAGGAATTTAAAAGTGCATATTTTTCTGCATCTCTACCACTTCTCTGATTTCTGCCCAGGACTTTCACATGCCTGCTGAATGCTCTTGACCAGCTTCCCAGTGAGCCTGATGCTATCCAGTCAGCTGCAGCTGGAGCCAAGGGAGCTTCATTCAAGGAAGTATTTTAGGGATTTTGGGGCAAATTGCCCAGCACAGGAGGATCAGTGGCTTCTAGTGCTGCCTAATGGCACACGAAGGAACATGGTAGCTCATAACAGGGGAGGACTGGAGCCAGCCCTTTTCCAGTTGAGGACTTTTTAAAATATAATCCCTTTTCTCCATAGAGGGAAGATCCAGCTCTCATCCAGAGACATAAAACAACTGGGTGAAAATGCCTTCTCACCTTAAAACCCAATGACTGAAATACAATCTTGAGGATGGAGAGATTTAAGCCTACTCCTTCCTATTGAAACAGGAAGTACAATAACAGAAGATGAGATGACAAAGAATCAAGAAACATCATAGGTCTGTTAAAACTTTGAACAACCCTACAGAAACCACAAAGCAGAGTTTAAAATTAAATCATACCCACTTCATTCGCAAGATCATTCTACACAAAGCTGCAATTTACTCCAAATGGAAATGGTCTGCTTCAGCTGTTAGGGTACTTCAGGAAAACCACTTATCTTGTCAAATGTTGGGCCACAGGACTGTAATCTGCAATGAGCATTATACACTAATGGCACAAGGTCGGAGGTGAATCCTGCCCAACGTTTGTGACGCTGCAGTTCCCCTGGAAACTGAGGTTAATGCTAATGCACCATATAAACCTAGGGCAACAGTCAAATCAAGAGTCAAGCTGTATGAGATATAGCAAAACTTGGTTGTGCATCTTTAAGTATAAATGTTTTTCTATTTCTATTCTGATATACTGGAAAGGAATCATCACTTTTGTCTGGTTTTGCTCTATTTTATTAATAAAAGATAAGAATGCTTTGTGACAGAGAAATCTTATGAATCCTATCAAGTTGTTGGTATGATCTGGGCTGCCAGCATCACAAAACAAATCTGTTTCAAAGACTTTTCTTCCAAGCCCAGCAGAATTCAAAAATATTCCCAGCAATTGATTTTCATTATAATTTTCATTTTCATTGTAAAATCCCTATAAATTTGTTAATAGAGATGAGTAAATATGGCCAAAAAACTACTTGGGGTATAATCTTAAGTCCCATGAAGAAAAAACGTCACAGCCTTTGATGGATTTGAGGCCTTAGTCTTTTAACTGATTTGTGTACTCAGCTCTGGTCCAGAGCTGAATCAGATCTGTAATTTTTCCCCTGAAATTCAGGACTGTCTTTACTGCCTTCATGCTGTGCATCACCCCAGCAAGTCAAGGATATTCTGAAAAACTTTCAACACCAGCTTCAAAATTGAGAAAAAACCACAACAAAACCAAACAAAACCACAGCCATCACAAAACCAGTTGAAGTCTACTGCATTACTGGGTGATACACTGACACCATAGCATCCCTAGGACAGAGGTATCCGGGGTATTTGGAAAGGGGAATGGGACAGGGATACGGGGTTAAGTAGCAACCACCACTAATCCAGCAAGGATGGAACAACTATTTTCTGGATGCTATTGTCAAGGTCTTTAAAACATGCATTAAAACATCACCAAGGGGCAATGCAGTAATGAGTCTTCTTGATTTGATGCTTAGTTTTACATGTATTTTTTAATATATTCCCATTATGGAGACAGTGCAGCACATCCATGCTTTTCTCCAGCCAAAATGCTTTGCTCTGAAACCAGCTACAAGAGAGCCAAATTTGCTAGCATGACTGTAGTTGTTCCTAAGGCTATTAATTATTATTAGCTGGAAGAAGAAGCAATAGTAATATAGTCGTCATAGCGTATCCCATCCCAGACCTGCCTGCAAGCTAATTCCAGACAAATATTTATGGGAATCATGGAAGCAAATACATTCATATATGGCCCGTTAGGAAAAAAATATGCTTTCACTGATATCTTTCCATGCTTCTGTTAATATTCAGAAAGAGGGCACAGATAAGCCTGGGAGTCTCCCAGTTTACTGATAACGTCACTTACTATAGCTGATGTACTGATGTAGCTTTTTATTTTACCATAATTCAAGGGAGATTATTGTATTAATAAAGCAAGAGTTGAATATTAGCTGTTGAATGCAATCATATCATCTTCCTCTACTCGGAAGGAAGAAGAATTTCACTGAAACCACAAAAAAAGTCTACAGCAGTATCAGCCAAAACTAGATTAGAATATTTCCCACTGCTTCATAATGCTTGGGTGTTAGTAAGTCTTTTTAGATATTACAATGTTGTCAAGCAACAATTAAAAACACAACAATGCTTAGGCAAATATCATAAACCTTTTGTAATTGATTTGAAGCAGCCAAATATTTGCATTTTGTAGAACAGCAACAAAAAAAAAATCAGAATCAACCTTGAATGATGGTATTACTTGATCCTCTGAAGATTTAGAATGCTTCATTTTGAAAATATATTAAAAAAAATCTAATAGGCTGTATACCTTTCCTTATAATGAATACATGGACATGCAAACACTACTGGACAGGTGTAACTACCTAATTACATTCTAACTGGATTATTTATTATTATATTATTACCAGTAAAAAATTTTAACCCTTCAGTGTCCACAGTTTCCAGGGGAAGTAGAAACCAGTCTTGTCCCAGAAAGCTTACAATCTCAGCAATGATACTGATCTCTGCAAGTCACATTATCCTAGGTTTAAGTAAAGGACACAAGAGATGATCCAAAAATCACATCACATTTCTGACACAAAGCAGGAACCTCGACTCATTCTTAAACTCTGTGCTTCACTCAGGTATGTTTATTTTCACTCAAATAAAATAAAATGCCATACTACATGAAAAATGGTACAACTGAGTATATGCTGTGTAGGTTCCATGATACTCCCAACCTTCTCCCTGGGCAAGGTCAGGGTATGTTCAAACAGCTCTTAGTCTGAAGCAAGAGAACACTTAACGCTTGTTAAATCTTACCCAAATATTGTAATACAGAATAAAGAGGATTTATGCACTTTTAAACTTTTTCACTGCTACACAAAGCAATCCTGACCATACTCCTCCTCCCCCACATTTCCTATTCCCACATATTCCACCTTCCCTTTTGCCAGCAGTAGTTTAAGTTGTACATTTAGCTTAAAAATAACCTAGAGGGTTATATTTTTTGGATGCCGTGGGGAGTTAATATTTAACCCAGATTACTTCTCAATCCTTTTCCTGTATCACTGGACACAGAGGTGTGAACCTGAATAACGAGAGGCAGACAGTGTAGAAATAGATGCATTTCCTTAGGGTTTGCTCTTGCCAAGGGGATAGCATGAGGAAAGGCTGAACCCTGACTGATCTTACACCCCCTGGGAAGGTAGTTACAAAGCCAAACATTCATAACTAGGAACAATGCTCAGCAGACGCAATTTTTCAGAGGCTCAGGTAGGACATAAAGGAAAACTTCTTCCCCAAGAGGGAGCCTTCCCTCTTGGGACAGAGCATGAGAGATGGAGTAAATAAGGAGAGGCAGTGTAACTAAAAGGTGGCCTTACATATATGCTGGGTCTCCACGTTAACAACATGTATTTCAGTAAATTTCAGTATCTGACATGCAAGTAAACTCCCCTCTGCCAGAAATAGATAACGTTATGCAATTCCTTCCATTAAATATAATCAGCTTCCCACATTGCACTTTAAAAAGTGGGAAGTCAGGACTGCCCATCACCAAAGGCAAAACAGAAAGCATGTGACGTCCCCAAGGGAATACTTTCTATTTTTGGCAACAGAATTTTTAATGCGAGAGTATCAGCTTTGGCACATTCCACAGGCAGCGTGAGAAATGTTAGCACTTTGGTGCAAATTGACAACTGCCCATGTGATCAAAAAGTGGAAAAAAGTTCCCTTTAGGATGACAGAAAAGCCGAGCCAATGGTTTGCAATGGTGCAATGATCTCTGCATGTGAAACAAGGCCTTCGCAAAACCAACAGGTAAGATGTAATGAAACAGAGCACTAGATAGTTGCTGTGCAAGCAGCTTAGAGAAAGTGATTAGAATAAACTTTTTTAGATCAATCGTTTGAATATCTTTATCATTTTAAAATGCTTTTAAGTTCTGATTTATTCACCTCTTTCTTAGTGCTATGCACTTTTCTGGATGCTCATGAGTCACCCTGGCTACGGATGTGGCCAGCTCGATGGTTTTCAGCAGTTGGTAGTATTTTGTGAGCCTGGACCAAATAAATGACCTAGAGATCAAGGCTATAAAATACGCTTCTTGCTTATCTCCTCTCTCAGCAAAAGGGGATAATCAGCTTTCTCCTCTTGAGAAAACAAGGTGGGATTTTCTTTATGGTGCTTTCTGAGGCTCCTGGCTAAAATTGTGGCCATTTGTGTGCATCTATTTTATATATATATATTTATATATATTTTTTTTTATATATATATAAATATATATAAATAATATAAATCTATATAAATAATATATATTTTTATATATATTTATATATAGTTCATATATATATCACATATATAAAAACACATATATATGTGCCTATATATACATATGCATGTGTATATATATGAGTGTGTGCATACAACATAAGATCAACAGACTTTAGGCTAAATTTGCTTCCCACTTAGACGGCTGAGCAAATACATGGAGGTTTTAAAATTCCTGAGTGGGCACAGAGGGATAAGAGAGGCAACAATTTTCTAAATTTGGATCAGTGGTTGGAGGGGCAGCAAAAGGCAAAACAATAGTCATCCCTCAGCTGAATAGCCAAAACAAAGTTCAGCAGAGCTAGCCAGAAGAGGTAACTAGAAAAAAAAAACCTGAAAAATGGGTTACCTTCAAGGCACGGAGTTTCCCACTATTCATATTCCTTTTATTCCTTTCCAGACCTGAATTTCTGCTCCAACAGTTCAATAACACCATCTTGGCTTCACGACCTAGAAGAGTCCCTAGTACAAACTGCTGAACACTGACTACTACTGAACACGTTCTAAATACTTACACAGAAACACACACGCTGGAAGATGGCTGCAGGCAGGTGGATAGAGAGAGATCACACAACTTCACCATCATCATAGAAGGAATAAATACGTCATCTACTGAGTAACAAACCACTCTGAAGCAAAGTAGAGATAGAAGTGGGACCATCAATCCCTTCCAGCAAAAAGCATCTTTCTGCAATTCCAATCAGACTCTAATTACCACATCAGGTTGTACATGGTAATGAGCATGTGTGTGATCTGTGAGTGACATAGCACATCTTCAGGCTCTGCAATTGCTGATAGCTCCAGCAGCACCAAACAGATCCACTGTGGCTCCCGCTCAACAGTTATAAAACTATCAGTGCTCATATTTCTGCTGGGGCATGAAGAGATGTGACAAGCTTTGGTAACAACTAGTGTTTGGTATCTGTGAGCAGGGACGTTATAAAAATACAGAACAAAGCAAACTTGGCTCTTCTGCAGTGTGTCTGACAACAATAAATCTATACTTGGAATCTCTTTCAATGACTGCGAAAAAAATCACAGAACTGTGCGAAAATGAAAGACTGTAAAAGCACAAGGAAAAATGAAAAGAAAATTTGAAGAAAAGGCTCTGAAGTAGTTCAAGAGACTCATCAAACCAATAATATGCAATCTAATCAGATACTAAACAGTTTGTAAGTGGAGAATGTGTCTTAACAAGGAGGGAATGGGCAAGGAAGGCAGGAGAGCAACATGTCATCACCATCTCTGTTACCAACACTCAGACTCCCCACGCACAAGTGCTCCTCCCTCCAGCTCACTCACTTCTCCTCTAAAGATGATCCTAACCACAAAGCTTTGGGCATCCTATTGAGCTCCCAGCATGAGTCCTTTGAGAACTCACTGCCATTTGCTCTTAGCTTACTGGATTTTCCTCTTCTAGTGTAAGCTTTTAGGAACGTGATTCCCTCTCAATTACTTTAATGCACACATTTACACTAAGCCCCCTACATGACATTTTTGGGAGTGCTCAAATTAGTCCTGTAAGAGCACTTCACAAGTGTTACCCTCATGCTTACATATCTGGGGTGTAATTTCTAGAGAGCTCTGTCTAGGATATCTCTCTAAGGAAATAACATTTTACTCTGAGTGGCTCCATGTATGATGGTGTTACAAGCACTGTAGCTTGATGTCTGGCATGCCAGAAAACCCTTACCCTCAGATTTTGGTAAGTTCCCAAATGCTGCCTTCTTCAACACTGATACTCTGCCATAAAGAAATTCTTCCCTTTGCCTTGCCTATGAAATAAAATCTAAGTTTAAAAGACAGACTCTGAGCTGGACATGTTGTGCGAATTTAATCAATCATTACTCCTGCCCTCTATTACAGGTAAGGCAGGCAGAGTAACCTGAGAGCTGAAAAATAAACACAAGAAATAAGGACAATTCTACGTCTTCAAAGCTAGCAAGGATTTTTCCTTGTTCAGATCTCTGCATTTAATTTTCAATGCTATCTGAGCTACTCAGCTGGCTTCAAATGTCGTAAGTTCAACACAATTCCCATCAAAAGAACAATTTAGGGTGTCTAGGACATGTCATAGCAAAGTAGAAGACAGCTTCATGGTGGCATCTGAACTTTATGTTATTTAGACAGGTTGCAGACTACCCTGAAAAAACAAAGAACTAACAAAATATAGTTGAGCTTCTTCGCACATTCCTTTTTCCTCCGGTTAATTAAAAACAATACGCTATTAAAATCTAATTTCCTCATTTCTCATTTCTTCGTGGAAAGAGATGACCTTCATCAAATCCATTTCAAACACCGATCACTTTTAAATGCAGAAGTTTTTTTCAAATAACTTAAGAGGAGTGAATCCAGTTGTCAAGAGCCTATTGTATGGATGATTTTAATTGCAGTCTAAAGACAAATAAAAGTGCTCCCATTCTGAGTTCCATTCAGAGAGATGATGCAATTCATGAAATGTAACGAGTTTTTCAGACCTGCAATTGCCTTTTTTAAATAAAAAAACCTATCTGACATTTTGTCAGTTTATTTGATATCCAAGTGCTTTTAAACACTGGCACTTAAATAATATGAAATCCCATCTTGTCCAGAAACCTTTAGAGCAGGTAAGTGCAAGTAGACCGCAGCCTTCTTTACAGCATCGCAATCTTGAGTAAATACTAGTCATTATAGACTGCATCTAAGGTATCACAACACACTGGAAGCTTATTTTCTTTCCCTGACTTAACCAAGTTGCCACTAGTAAATGGATTTATGGTTAGAAGATTTATCTTAACAGAGAAGATGTTAGTTGTTTTGTCACTATCTGCAAATGAAAAAGGCCAGGAAGTTTGATGAGACAGTATACAGTCCCAAAAATACAGTAGCATTTTTCAGCTCCTGTTGCGAATTTTGCTTCTTTTAGGAACTATAAATGATGTGTAGCATTAATCACTTTTAAATTGACCTATCACAGCAGTCATACAAAGCTACAGAAGAGGAAGGCTTGCTAACATACAGCTCTTGCTGCCCTACACAGCCATTTCTTAGCTTTAAAAATTTTCCGACAATGTTTGGTCTATGTAAAAAAATCCCACTTCAAACAATGTCCATGAAATCAAGACATTGAATGGCTCTGCTATGAGAATGCAAAGGCAATCAAAGCAACACAAACTTATCAAGAACAAAGATGGTTCACTCAAGGCTAAATAATGAACATATTTCTTTTTTATCAACACAGAAATTTGCAAAACATCTACAATTGGAGGGCTGCTCCCTGAACCCTTAGACTTAAGTTTCACCCCTGACAGTAGACAGGGACAGATGATGACTTCACATGCTAAGTCACATCCATGCTCTTAAAAACCTTACAGGGACATTCATGCCTGCAGAGTAGATCACCAAGTCAATCAGAGGAAGGTCTGCTTGGAAAACCAGCCTCCATAATGGCTATGCACTTGATTTAGAGACTGCTTCCTGGCAAAAGGCCCCACAATGGTATACAGCAGTATCATCTCTTCAGGTTGAACAGCTTTTTAAATGAAGACAAGCCGCATGTTTATGCACAGGCATTAAAAGGATAGAAAGAATACAGCCCATGTGAGCCAGGTGCAAACGTGAAGCCCAGACTCTATTTCATGAGAAATAACCAGGGATTGTCATTCTGTTCAAAGCACTATCAGGTGCATTCTCTGTAACCACCTTCTACCTTATGTCTGCCATAGAAAAGAGGAAAGCTTTCCTTTTAGTCCTCTCCATTTGATAAACTATTGCCCACTACTATCAGCCAGCTGAGAATTTAGAAAGCTTGAAAGGAAGTATATGCAGCTGCTCTTACTTGTTCAAATAATTCCATTTTGAAGGATTTATACTCCCTGAATAAGAGGTAGCAAAGAATTTGAATGCTACTGGTTCAGTCAATTATTTTGGGAAATGCTAAGAAGTTGGGCTATGGTAGAAGCCCCTAAGATGAGCATGGTAATGTACAGGAGGACACCAACTGTACTCAGAGGAACTCACAATTCCTAAAGGTAAATCAGCATTAACAGATGGTGAAAAGTGGAAAAAAAACCTACCCTACTAGCAAAGCCAAAATTATAGTAGACAGACATGTTTTCTTCTGCCTCTGTTTTGTTTTTCTATATATTAAATATAACCTCAAACACTTTGTAATAGAGCACATGGCATACCCATCTGCTACAACAACACCTCTTACTCTGAAAATACCCATATCACAAAAAGAGAGTGGAGACGGCTTTCAGAAAGAGCCACCTACTTCCCATCAGCAACTTCCAGCAGCTTTGTCAGTCACAACAAACTCCACAGCCCCTCCTGATTTCCCACAAAATCCACTCATCATCCCCTCCAGTGTAATCCCACTCATGCTTTCTGTTCTTCTCTCCCATTTCTCCACTGTCTTCTTTCCTGCTACAAACAGTTCCACTTCTACAGCGATGTCCACAAATACAATGGGAAGATGCCTTCCACTGATCCAACACTGTTAAAAGGGTACCCTGCTTTATTTTGAGCCATGCAACAGCTAAAAATTAAGGAAATAATAACTAGCATTATACCTGGGGAGTGTTTAAGAGAAAAATACTTTTAGTATTCACACACATATTTCTTCACTGCACAGATATTAAAAGCAGAAGCAGTGCTCTTGATCTCCAGACTGAACTTGAACATGCTCCTCGTCTCCATTTTGCTCAATCTAAAATAATATAGCACAATAAACAGCGCCGGTCTGTCAACAAAAGCACTTTTGACATCCTTTATGTGCTCTTTAATCCTTTGTGGAGGTCTATCAATGACCTTTAACCATGTGAAGAATAAATCTTACTGCTCATGTTGTGTTGCACACTAGCTCTGCACCACTCCAGAAGAATATCCCTTGCAAAGGCACACAGCACCTCAGTTTGAGATTCAAAAGTAAATGAAGGGATTAGAAAAACCTAGTGCTAACTAGCTTTCCAGAGAAGCATGAAGTAGGTTTCAAGCTAATTTCAGATTTTCTATGGAGACAAACTGCTTTCCTGCAACACCCAGGTAAGTAGGACTGTTTCAGAGACAGAAGCTGAGGGCATCTTTACCCAAGGAACAAGTGCTGTACAGGGGCTATTGCTCACCTTTATAATGTCCCTAGAACCTTCCAGATTTTTATTTGCAATTTTTGTTGTGTAAACTATACTAATAGATAGCCCAACCTGAGGCAGACTGACACTAAAATATTTCCTTAGTTTTTAACATGGACAAAATATAGGAAACTGTATGCTTCTACCATTACTTTAATTAGAGAGTCAGAAATCCTACAGAAGCTAAACAATTTACCATAAACTTTTCAGGGAAAAATTTTAAGACTAAATAAGGGAGAAAGAGTTCATAATTTAAAAGATAACAAAACACAGCAGATACAAGTACTCTTCGTTGAACTATTACTTTTCAAGAAAGTAAAAAAACAAAAAACAAGCAAACAAAAACCACCAAAAAACCCCCACAACTAAAAAAAACAAGCAAAAAAATCAAACAAAAAAAAGGTTTTCTCCTACAAGGAAAACAAACAAACAAACAAACAAAACCCCCTTCCAATTCACTCTTTTTTCTTTCTTGCTAATACTTGGGAGGCACAGTGGGAACAGTGGACTTAATGTATGTTTTTTACAGGAACTAATACTTAGTAAGTCTGAACACAAGTTCACAGAACTACAATGCAACATCTTTTAAAAAGTGCTACGTGCTAAGAATTTTGGATTCCCTGTCTGTAAGGTTAAGGTTATAAATGACAGCATTATATGTTCCTTACATTCTTGAAGTCTGACTTGGGCATCAGAAGCTCCCAACACAAAAGCATGCTGGTAGGAGCAGATGAGCTATACTCAGAGCACAAATTCTCTGCCAGAACCAGGGGCTGCAGCCTTGTTGACTGTGGACCACACACACAGGCGTAGTCCCCTGGCATGTGCTCCATCACTGCACCCATCCGTGTTCCCTCTCAGCTGCACACCTCCCACCAACACAGCCCATGGCTCAGCTCCAGCTTTCAGCCCACTACTTTCAACAGTCTAGAAAGGAAAACCCTCCCTGTTTATTTCCATAGTTACATTTTTGCCAACATATTTTCTTAAATACAGGAGATAGCAAAATCTGATGCGGACATTGAATGTCATACAATAAACAAGACTGAGGGTAACATCTGCTGCTAAATAATCCATTGGCACTCCCAAAAACCCCATGCTATGAGGTAGTTTGACCCTGTGAGACCTCAGAAAGTCCAAAGAGGCAGTATTTTCCTGGGACAGAGCAGCTGCCTTAGAAGGAGAGGCTGAACAGATCGGCAATCTGCAATCTGGAGAGATGAAGACTAAGGCTAAGGCTTGATATCATCCAGGTGGTGAATGAAATGAATGCAGAACCGCTTTCACCATACCCCACAATATTATAAATGCGGGGTTGACGTAATAAGAAAAATAATCAATGAAACCTGTAGCAAATTAGCAAATCAGTTTAACAGTGAAAAAAATGCTACTTTTCCCTGTATGTTGGGAAGATCTGGAGACCACTGCTACCAGAGACAGTGGAGGTAATAGTATCAGCACGGTTCAAAGGAATCAAACACATCCATCAGTGGAGATAATGATGTTGTAGCTTGATTGAAAACAGTATAAACTGCAGTAACGCTTACTGACTAGTTATACATTTGAGTTTATTGTTGGAAGATTTTAACTACCTTAATGGTAGTTTATTCAAAGTGATGGACTTCAAATGTAGGGAAGCACAACTCCTCCAATACAGAAAGGTATAATCAAATCTTTAAAATTAATCCATTGCAACTCAGAAAAAAACCCTTGAATTATAAGAGTAAAAATATCAACTATGCTTTTATGTGGACACCAGGAACAAAAGAACAAAAGGGGATGATCGCTTTGGTTTTGAAACACAGATTGATCAGTTCCACGTCAGTTTTAGTACTAAGCAGCTTTTTGTTCCCCAGTTAGCGCCAGGAAATATATCAATGAGTCAAAACAAGACCCTGTGCAGTCTGTTGCATTTTAATCTGAGAAAAAAAACTTGTACTGTTGAGCCTATGAATTAATATAAATGGCAAATACTACTACTGCATTATTTTGCTCATCAAACTCTGCTCAAAGGTTTACTATTATTAGTAAAGTTCAGTCATCTCATCTATCACAACCACTCTAGCTATATTTCATGCATCAGTAATATTTTCAGAGACATGAATAAAAGGGGATGAAAATTAAGCTCTTGTGAAGTAATTATTTTATAGCCGCTGTTAATATTAACTACTCCTTCAAGGGTTTCATAAAGAAAGTCATAATCTACTTATAAACATGTTTAACTGATGGTTTTTCAGACTATCCAAGTCTGCAATTAAAACAACACGAAAAATATCAACAAAATTATTTTCAGGAGTATTTAGAACACTCAAGTGCTTCATTTCCCCTGCATGATGATCATTATTCTTCTGTATCAGATACAAAAAATATTATCCTATTCTGAGCTCTAGCAAAAAAGTCTATATAGCTTTTAAATATAGACTTATACTGAAAGCTTTTTTCTGTAATAAAATGATTTCATATGATTGAGTTTCAAATAACATCATATTTTGAAGGAGAGGAAAGCTATTCTCTGCAACAGGAACATCAATGAAGACATCAGCCAGGAACAAGAAGATACAGATTAGTATTTACATGCTTTCCAGAGTGCAGCCAGGGTACCTGGCAGCACACACCTCCATTTGCATCACTCCCTCTGCTCTAGCTTTACCACGCAGCAGACCAGTCTTAAAATTGTGCATGATGCCTAAACCTCCAGGTGTTACAGGAGCTGCTTTTGCTAGTATGTTTGATGAATGCCCTTCAAGAATTTTACTGGGCTATATCATTGTACACACCTTTATTTCTCCAGGTATGCATGTAAAATAGAACCTCATTTCTCCTCATTGTAAAAATAGAACTATCATTCAAGATTTCTCCACGCTCCATTTGCAAATTTAGATGCAACAAGTTTTCAAGTACCACTCTTAGAGGTGTCTCTAAACTTCAAATTACTTCCAAGTTTTCCAGACTGTTTCATAATACATTTTCTAATGCCTTAAATTACATGTTGAAGGAAGAGTTACAGAAAACAAGTAATCCAAGACTAAAGCCTTTGAGCTGTGCTACAATTAACTAGGAAATATTCTAAATAAGGAAAGGAAAACTAAGAAATTCATAGGATGCTGCTGCATTTGTTTCCTGCCATCTTTCCAACACATTGGCATGCACACCAAAACATTGCACTGAAGAATTTTCTCTTTGATTTGGCAGAAATATTGTTTCATAGACCCCCAAAATGCAAGCCATCAACCACACTTCAGCATCTTGCTTCCATTCCTGCCTCCAAGACAGCTTGTAATGTCTTCACAAAGTAAAACCACTCAACTGGCTCCAAAAGTTATCACTGCTTTCTCTCTCTGATCTAATGAGCACTGCTAGAAAAACAGCTCACATTGATGACTCTCCTCTGAAGCATCCTGCAGGCGAGCCAATAAAGATAACAGCAATATTAAACCAACTACAAGGATCAAGGGGAAAACTCTGAGTACTGAGTAATCGCTGTGACAAAGCTAATCTAGATAAGTTTAGGAAGGAGAAAGAAAAAAAAAAAGAAAGAAACATTCAATGTACACCAAAAAAGAGTAAAAATATAGAGAAAAAAAGCCCAGTCAAATCAGGCACAGAAAACTGAGCCCCTAAACTGAAACACTTTCCATCCTGAAGAGACTAGTAAAATGATAAAAGCAAGCAAACTGAACAAATACATTTTTAACAACAAAACAAAACCAAAAAAAAAACAACAAAGAAAAGGAAAAAATGTATGTGGTTTTCTTTCATTAAAAGCACTTATTAAAGATTGAGAGACAAGACAGATCTCAAGAAAAAAGGCAACACAAACACCTAAACTACAAGGGCATTTAAAAAAGCAGCAAGCAAATGCCAAAGATTTCTTGGGTTTAATAAGAGCTCAAATCAAAGAAAGAAAAATTCACAATGACAATTCTTGGAGGCAGGGCCAGCGCTTTATAACCCTTTCAAGCCACGTAGCAGCAACATCCATCCCCCATTTCTTTTTCAGTTCAAATTGCAGTTGCTCCTAATCTAGGAACTGAAACACAGTAGCCTTCAAATTAACACACTGATCCAATAAAGTGGGGAAAAAAATAAAGAATTTCTTCAGAGAAGCAAATAAAACCTTCCCAGAGCTTGCACCTTTCTTATTTACAAGTCATTTTTTATTTCAATCTCATGACTCTTAGGAACTGGATATATGGGACTTTCTTTTCTATCAGACCTTTTACGTTAGAAACACTGAAAGGGTGGGGAGGAGGGAGGAAAAGTAAAGGCTGAAACTTTCAAATTTTAGGTCATGGGGTTTAAGTCTGAATAAGTCACTACCTCTCCTTCTGTGTTACCAGGATAGCAAATTTAATGTATAGCAGAAAGCACCTATTTCTCAGATAGGATAGGTAGCTGTCTATATTGAAGACTTTTCAGTGGTGCAAACCTGAGTCACAGTGAGCGTTCCTCAAAATCCTGAGCAGTAAGAATTAAGGCCTCCTATCCAAAAAGCCCTGAAATTACAATCAAAAGTCAGTATGTACACAACTGGGGAGAGGAAGGTCACACGCGGAAATGGGAAAAAGCAAGTATATGCAACACAGTTCTGCAAGCTCATCACTTCCTGAACATGCAAAGCAGTGAAGTGCTGATGACAAACGGACCATCAACAAGTAGCCCTGTATCTGCTCATCCACAGCCTCCCTGCTCCCTGAAATCAGTTTTCTCAATAAAAGACTACCAGCATCATTTTCACTCATCATTAGAAAACATGACTCTTTCCTCTGACAGTTATTTTTGATTGTACCTTGCTTGCAATGTTTTGCTCAGCTTTGCTGCACCGCTAGAAACCAGCTGAAGTTCACATGATTGAAAAAGTCAAAACAAAGGTCAGGATAAGCAATAAGCCTAAAGCTATTGTACAGACTGTCAGCTGCCACAGTTTGGAAATGTTAGTGCTGCCACAGCTCTCATAATTGATGCAGTGACTTGAATCTTGAGGCACCAGAACTGCATTGAGATTAAAAAAAAAAAGTCACCATATTGGAAGGAAACCAGTTTAAGCATTGACTTGATACTTAACCATCATCAAAAACAAATCCAAATTGATTTTCATTTGCTCAGTCATTTCAGTTTCCCATATTAAAAAAGCAGTTCAAAGGAACAATCTGCCTCGGCTGGTTTCTAGAGTCAACAGCAAGCTGCAGCACCTTTCAGATGCCCTGAAAGATTACATGTCTTGAACGGTACCAGAATTTGTCCATTAAGTACATAGCCTGGCTTCCGGACCTTCTTATTTTCACACAGAAAAGGTGTATGTGTAGAGAAGAATTACAACATACTGTTTCACACCAGGGTTGTGTGTCATGCCCTTGCATGCCACCAGGCAGGATACAACAGCATGCCTCACCTTGGACTGGAACAGTTCATGATT
Organism: Coracopsis vasa; assembly: GCA_026283785.1. NCBI lineage: Eukaryota > Metazoa > Chordata > Aves > Psittaciformes > Psittacidae > Coracopsis > Coracopsis vasa. Next base: position 2,067 of record JANHGB010015777.1, on the reverse strand, counting down.
GGTCATTCCTGTCTACACCACACCACTGGACACCTTACTATTTAAAACTAACTAACAATCCAGTAAGTATCAATTCACCCCAAGGTGAATCATTCCCTATTTCCTCTTTTTGCCGTGCTTCCTTAACCAGCTCTGATTTTTGCCAATGAGTTTGACAAGTGTGCTGACATTTCAGGTACACAACAAACCCAGATATCACATGAATTTTTCATTTTGCTCTTCCCATCTCAATCTATCCTCTCTTTGATTAGACTTTCTCTTTGTTAAAATTTCACTGCCCTGTTCTGCATGTTCAGAGCCACCCATCCCTTCACCTGTATCTCCTGAGCCACAGAGATGCCATACTGAAGATGGTCCTGCCTACTGAACAGTAGGAGAGGGAAAAAAGTTCTATGTCATGTCCATTATCCTCAAAATAATTTTCTCTGTTGTCTTTCTTTGGAGGAATAATCCAGTTCCACTTTGTCACATTACCTGGCAAAACCTGTAAAGGTCACATTAAAATATCAGCAGTGCAAGGGAGGGCTTAAATTACTTTCTCCAAGGATATATCCACTGGCACACCAGTCTGATCTGCAACCTGATCTCTGGCTTGGCCAACATGGGTTTCACATCCATAAGTAATCAGAAAGGTTTTAATCAAATGGCTGAATATTGAAAGTTAACTTCTTTCCAACATGTAATTGTTTTAACAAGATCTGAGCAAACTTTACACTAGCTTCCATAATCATTAGAAGAGAACCTATGAACGCAGCATCCTTCTCAAAGGCTTTTAATGAGTCCCTGCAGTTCTAACTGACTGTTGCCTTATCTTTTCTTGCAAATTATCCACGTTACCAAGCTCCTTGTGAAGTTCGAGTAATTTCTGGGGCTGAAGCAAGCTAGAGAATTATTTGCACATGACTCCATTAAAAATACACAGCAGCAGAAAACTCAAACTCATCCAAAGTTGGCAACAAATTGCTAAACTACTGCCTTAATCACACAGTGTGGCACTGAGTTTTGTACAACAAGCAGTGCTGATAAGCAGAGAAGCTTCTCAGAGAAGCTTGAGAAGCTCTTGTGCTGGCTTTTCAGGACATGCTCTTAGTTTCACCAGGAAAAAGATTTAAATAATTTACAGAGAGCTTGAGCTTGTGCGTTTTAATTTTTGCTAATATTGCTTTCCTAAAATGACAGACTAGTGTTGAGCATAAGTCCACTGAAACCTGCAGCCTCACATCAAGATGCTTTTGTGGGAAGTTTTTATTAAAATTTTCCCTCTGGGAGAATATAATTTCAGATGCTAAGGGCACCTCTCAAATAAATATATGTGCATTAAAAATCCACTCCTTTCACAAAATCCTTGCTCCCCCAAAAATGCAAAAAATACTACTTAACTCTGCTCATCAGATTATTCTTTAACAGGAATGACAACTACTGCACAATATTAACAGCAGATAAATTTTCACTTACTAAGAACATATTTTGTGTTTTCAAATGAAAAATTACAAAGCTTTATATTCAACTGAATATAAACAACCTGAATTCAACTCAGGATTGGTTTTGTTTTCCTTTTTTTTTTCTCTGACATCTCATTATTCCTTGTACCACACAGGTATTAAGAAACAAAACTGCATTTGACTTTTAATGCATTGTTGCTTCTTCAGACTCTTGTGATAACACACTTGGAATCCTGTTTGCTTGTGTTCTGGGTTCAGCAGTAGCAGTCATTTTTCTCCTTCTTAGGAGCTGGTGCAGTGCTGTGGTTTTGACTTTTAGCCTGGAAACAGCGCTGATAACACCGATGTTTTTAGTTGCTGCTCAGTAATGTTTACTCTGAACCAAGGACTTTCTGAGTCTCATGCTCTGCCAGGGAGGAGGGGAAGCCAGGAGGAAGCACAGACAGGACACCTGACCCAAAATAGCCAAAGGGGTATTCCATACCACAGCACGTTACTCCCAGGATGCAAACTAGGGGCACTTACCTGGAAGTGTTAGATCACTGCTCGGGTCGGGCTGGGTATCGGTCGGTGGGTGGTGAGCGGTTGTATTCTCTTCCCTTGTTATTTCCCTTATCATTATTAT